>JAVRKA010000646.1:0-70871 GCA_034508555.1 Venustoraphidia nigricollis
ATCGACACCTATATCTGAAATGCCTATCGACACCTATATCTGAAATGCCTATCGACACCTATATCTGAAATGCCTATCGACACCTATATCTGAAATGCCTATCGACACCTATTTTTGAAATGCCTATCGGAAACTACATCTGAAATGCCTATCAGCACCTATATTTGAAATGCCTATCGGCAACCATATCTGAAATGCCTATCGGCACCTATATTTGAAATGCCTATCGGCTTCTATATCTGAAATGCCTATCGGCACCTATTTTTAAAATGCCAATCGGCTACTATATCTGAAATGCCTATCGGCACCTATATCTGAAATGCCTATCGACACCTATATCTGAAATGCCTATCGACACCTATATCTGAAATGCCTATCGACACCTATATCTGAAATGCCTATCGACACCTATATCTGAAATGCCTATCGACACCTATATCTGAAATGCCTATCGACACCTATATCTGAAATGCCAATCGACACCTATATCTGAAATGCCTATCGACACCTATTTTTGAAATGCCTATCGGAAACTACATCTGAAATGCCTATCAGCACCTATATTTGAAATGCCTATCGGCAACCATATCTGGAATGCCTATCGGCACCTATATTTGAAATGCCTATCGGCTTCTATATCTGAAATGCCTATCGGCACCTATTTTTAAAATGCCAATCGGCAACTATATCTGAAATGCCTATCGGCACCTATATCTGAAATGCCTATCGACACCTATATCTGAAATGCCTATCGACACCTATATCTGAAATGCCTATCGACACCTATATCTGAAATGCCTATCGACACCTATATCTGAAATGCCTATCGACACCTATATCTGAAATGCCTATCGACACCTATATCTGAAATGCCTATCGACACCTATATCTGAAATGCCTATCGACACCTATATCTGAAATGCCTATCGACACCTATATCTGAAATGCCTATCGACACCTATATCTGAAATGCCTATCGACACCTATATCTGAAATGCCTATCGACACCTATTTTTGAAATGCCTATCGGAAACTACATTTGAAATGCCTATCAGCACCTATATTTGAAATGCCTATCGGCAACCATATCTGGAATGCCTATCGGCACCTATATTTGAAATGCCTATCGGCTTCTATATCTGAAATGCCTATCGGCACTTATTTTTAAAATGCCAATCGGCAACTATATCTGAAATGCCTATCGGCACCTATATCTGAAATGCCTATCGACACCTATATCTGAAATGCCTATCGACACCTATATCTGAAATGCCTATCGACACCTATATCTGAAATGCCTACCGACACCTATATCTGAAATGCCTATCGACACCTATATCTGAAATGCCTATCGACACCTATATCTGAAATGCCTATCGACACCTATATCTGAAATGCCTATCGACACCTATTTTTGAAATGCCTATCGGAAACTACATCTGAAATGCCTATCAGCACCTATATTTGAAAAGCCTATCGGCAACCATATCTGGAATGCCTATCAACACCTATATTTGAAATGCCTATCGGCTTCTATATCTGAAATGCCTATCGGCACCTATTTTTAAAATGCCAATCGGCAACTATATCTGAAATGCCTATCGGCACCTATATCTGAAATGCCTATCGACACCTATATCTGAAATGCCTATCGACACCTATATCTGAAATGCCTATCGACACCTATATCTGAAATGCCTATCGACACCTATATCTGAAATGCCTATCGACACCTATATCTGAAATGCCTATCGACACCTATATCTGAAATGCCTATCGACACCTATATCTGAAATGCCTATCGACACCTATATCTGAAGTGCCTATCGACACCTATATCTGAAATGCCTATCGACACCTATATCTGAAATGCCTATCGACACCTATATCTGAAATGCCTATCGACACCTATTTTTGAAATGCCTATCGGAAACTACATCTGAAATGCCTATCAGCACCTATATTTGAAAAGCCTATCGGCAACCATATCTGGAATGCCTATCAACACCTATATTTGAAATGCCTATCGGCTTCTATATCTGAATTGCCTATCGGCACCTATTTTTAAAATGCCAATCGGCAACTATATCTGAAATGCCTATCGGCACCTATATCTGAAATGCCTATCGACACCTATATCTGAAATGCCTATCGACACCTATATCTGAAATGCCTATCGACACCTATATCTGAAATGCCTATCGACACCTATATCTGAAATGCCTATCGACACCTATATCTGAAATGCCTATCGACACCTATATCTGAAATGCCTATCGACACCTATATCTGAAATGCCTATCGACACCTATATCTGAAATGCCTATCGACACCTATATCTGAAATGCCTATCGACACTTATATCTGAAATGCCTATCGACACCTATATCTGAAATGCCTATCGACACCTATATCTGAAATGCCTATCGACACCTATATCTGAAATGCCTATCGACACCTATTTTTGAAATGCCTATCGGAAACTACATCTGAAATGCCTATCAGCACCTATATTTGAAATGCCTATCGGCAACCATATCTGGAATGCCTATCGGCACCTATATTTGAAATGCCTATCGGCTTCTATATCTGAAATGCCTATCGGCACCTATTTTTAAAATGCCAATCGGCAACTATTACTGAAATGCCTATCGGCACCTATATCTTAAATGCCTATCGACACCAATATCTGAAATGCCTATCGACACCTATATCTGAAATGCCTATCGACACCTATATCTGAAATGCCTATCGACACCTATATCTGAAATGCCTATCGACACCTATATCTGAAATGCCTATCGACACCTATATCTGAAATGCCTATCGACACCTATATCTGAAATGCCTCTCGACACCTATTTTTGAAATGCCTATCGGAAACTACATCTGAAAAGCCTATCAGCACCTATATTTGAAATGCCTATCGGCAACCATATCTGGAATGCCTATCGGCACCTATATTTGAAATGCCTATCGGCTTCTATATCTGAAATGCCTATCGGCACCTATTTTTTAAATGCCAATCGGCAAATATATCTGAAATGCCTATCGGCACCTATATCTGAAATGCCTATCGACACCTATATCTGAAATGCCTATCGACACCTATATCTGAAATGCCTATCGACACCTATATCTGAAATGCCTATCGACACCTATATCTGAAATGCCTATCGACACCTATATCTGAAATGCCTATCGACACCTATATCTGAAATGCCTATCGACACCTATATCTGAAATGCCTATCGACACCTATTTTTGAAATGCCTATCGGAAACTACATCTGAAATGCCTATCAGCACTTATATTTGAAATGCCTATCGGCAACCATATCTGGAAATCCTATCGGCACCTATATTTGAAATGCCTATCGGCTTCTATATCTGAAATGCCTATCGGCACCTATTTTTAAAATGCCAATCGGCAACTATATCTGAAATGCCTATCGGCACCTATATCTGAAATGCCTATCGACACATATATCTGAAATGCCTATCGACACCTATATCTGAAATGCCTATCGACACCTATATCTGAAATGCCTATCGACACCTATATCTGAAATGCCTATCGACACCCATATCTGAAATGCCTATCGACACCTATATCTGAAATGCCTATCTACACCTATATCTGAAATGCCTATCGACACTTATTTTTGAAATGCCTATCGGAAACTACATCTGAAATGCCTATCAGCACCTATATTTGAAATGCCTATCGGCAACCATATCTGGAATGCCTATCGGTACCTATATTTGAAATGCCTATCGGCTTCTATATCTGAAATGCCTATCGGCACCTATTTTTAAAATGCCAATCGGCAACTATATCTGAAATGCCTATCGGCACCTATATCTGAAATGCCTATCGACACCTATATCTGAAATGCCTATCGACACCTATATCTGAAATGCCTATCGACACCTATATCTGAAATGCCTATCGACACCTATATCTGAAATGCCTATCAACACCTATATCTGAAATGCCTATCGACACCTATATCTGAAATGCCTATCGACACCTATTTTTGAAATGCCTATCGGAAACTACATCTGAAATGCCTATCAGCACCTATATTTGAAATGCCTATCGGCAACCATATCTGGAATGCCTATCGGCACCTATATTTGAAATGCCTATCGGCTTCTATATCTGAAATGCCTATCGGCACCTATTTTTAAAATACCAATCGGCAACTATATCTGAAATGCCTATCGGCACCTATATCTGAAATGCCTATCGACACCTATATCTGAAATGCCTATCAACACCTATATCTGAAATGCCTATCGACACCTATATCTGAAATGCCTATCGACACCTATATCTGAAATGCCTATCGACACCTATATCTGAAATGCCTATCGACACCTATATCTGAAATGCCTATCGACACCTATATCTGAAATGCCTATCGACACCTATATCTGAAATGCCTATCGACACCTATTTTTGAAATGCCTATCGGAAACTACATCTGAAATGCCTATCAGCACCTATATTTGAAATGCCTATCGGCAACCATATCTGGAATGCCTATCGGCACCTATATTTGAAATGCCTATCGGCTTCTATATCTGAAATGCCTATCGGCACCTATTTTTAAAATGCCAATTGGCAACTATATCTGAAATGCCTATCGGCACCTATATCTGAAATGCCTATCGACACCTATATCTGAAATGCCTAAAGACACCTATATCTGAAATGCCTATCGACACCTATATCTGAAATGCCTATCGACACCTATATCTGAAATGCCTATCGACACCTATATCTGAAATGCCTATCGACACCTATATCTAAATGCCTATCGACACCTATATCTGAAATGCCTATCGACACCAATTTTTGAAATGCCTATCGGAAACTACATCTGAAATGCCTATCAGCACCTATATTTGAAATGCCTATCGGCAACCATATCTGGAATGCCTATCGGCAACTATATTTGAAATGCCTATCGGCTTCTATATCTGAAATGCCTATCGGCACCTATTTTTGAAATGCCAATCGGCAACTATATCTGAAATGCCTATCGGCACCTATATCTGAAATGCCTATCGACACCTATATCTGAAATGCCTATCGACACCTATATCTGAAATGCCTATCGACACCTATATCTGAAATGCCTATCGACACCTATATCTGAAATGCCTATCGACACCTATATCTGAAATGCCTATCGACACCTATATCTGAAAAGCCAATCGACACCTATATCTGAAATGCCTATCGACACCTATTTTTGAAATGCCTATCGGAAACTACATCTGAAATGCCTATCAGCACCTATATTTGAAATGCCTATCGGCAACCATATCTGGAATGCCTATCGGCACCTATATTTGAAATGCCTATCGGCTTCTATATCTGAAATGCCTATCGGCACCTATTTTTAAAATGCCAATCGGCAACTATATCTGAAATGCCTATCGGCACCTATGTCTGAAATGCCTATCGACACCTATATCTGAAATGCCTATCGACACCTATATCTGAAATGCCTATCGACACCTATATCTGAAATGCCTATCGACACCTATATCTGAAATGCCTATCGACACCTATATCTGAAATGCCTATCGACACCTATATCTGAAATGCCTATCGACACCTATATCTGAAAAGCCTATCGACACCTATATCTGAAATGCCTATCGACACCTATTTTTGAAATGCCTATCGGAAAATACATCTGAAATGCCTATCAGCACCTATATTTGAAATGCCTATCGGCAACCATATCTGGAATGCCTATCGGCACCTATATTTGAAATGCCTATCGGCTTCTATATCTGAAATGCCTATCGGCACCTATTTTTAAAATGCCAATCGGCAACTATATCTGAAATGCCTATCGGCACCTATATCTGAAATGCCTATCGACACCTATATCTGAAATGCCTATCGACACCTATATCTGAAATGCCTATCGACACCTATATCTGAAATGCCTATCGACACCTATATCTGAAATGCCTATCGACACCTATATCTGAAATGCCTATCGACACTTATATCTGAAATGCCTATCGACACCTATATCTGAAATGCCTATCGACACCTATTTTTGAAATGCCTATCGGAAACTACATCTGAAATGCCTATCAGCACCTATATTTGAAATGCCTATCGGCAACCATATCTGGAATGCCTATCGGCACCTATATTTGAAATGCCTATCGGCTTCTATATCTGAAATGCCTATCGGCACCTATTTTTAAACTGCCAATCGGCAACTATATCTGAAATGCCTATCGGCACCTATATCTGTAATGCCTATCGACACTTATATCTGAAATGCCTATCGACACCTATATCTGAAATGCCTATCGACACCTATATCTGAAATGCCTATCGACACCTATATCTGAAATGCCTATCGACACCTATATCTGAAATGCCTATCGACACCTATATCTGAAATGCCTATCGACACCTATATCTGAAATGCCTATCGACACCTATATCTGAAATGCCTATCGACACCTATATCTGAAATGCCTATCGACACCTATATCTGAAATGCCTATCGACACCTATATCTGAAATGCCTATCGACACCTATTTTTGAAATGCCTATCGGAAACTACATCTGAAATGCCTATCAGCACCTATATTTGAAATGCCTATCGGCAACCATATCTGGAATGCCTATCGGCACCTATATTTGAAATGCCTATCGGCTTCTATATCTGAAATGCATATCGGCACCTATTTTTAAAATGCCAATCGGCAACTATATCTGAAATGCCTATCGGCACCTATATCTGAAATGCCTATCGACACCTATATCTGAAATGCCTATCGACACCTATATCTGAAATGCCTATCGACACCTATAACTGAAATGCCTATCGACACCTATATCTGAAATGCCTATCGACACCTATATCTGAAATGCCTATCGACACCTATATCTGAAATGCCTATCGACACCTATATCTGAAATGCCTATCGACACCTATTTTTGAAATGCCTATCGGAAACTACATCTGAAATGCCTATCAGCACCTATATTTGAAATGCCTATCGGCAACCATATCTGGAATGCCTATCGGCACCTATATTTGAAATGCCTATCGGCTTCTATATCTGAAATGCCTATCGGCACCTATTTTTAAACTGCCAATCGGCAACTATATCTGAAATGCCTATCGGCACCTATATCTGAAATGCCTATCGACACTTATATCTGAAATGCCTATCGACACCTATATCTGAAATGCCTATCGACACCTATATCTGAAATGCCTATCGACACCTATATCTGAAATGCCTATCGACACCTATATCTGAAATGCCTATCGACACCTATATCTGAAATGCCCATCGACACCTATATCTGAAATGCCTATCGACACCTATATCTGAAATGCCTATCGACACCTATATCTGAAATGCCTATCGACACCTATATCTGAAATGCCTATCGACACCTTTTTTTTGAAATGCCTATCGGAAACTACATCTGAAATGCCTATCAGCACCTATATTTTAAATGCCTATCGGCAACCATATCTGGAATGCCTATCGGCACCTATATTTGAAATGCCTATCGGCTTCTATATCTGAAATGCCTATCGGCACCTATTTTTAAAATGCCAATCGGCAACTATATCTGAAATGCCTATCGGCACCTATATCTGAAATGCTTATCGACACCTATATCTGAAATGCCTAAAGACACCTATATCTGAAATGCCTATCGACACCTATATCTGAAATGCCTATCGACACCTATATCTGAAATGCCTATCGACACCTATATCTGAAATGCCTATCGACACCTATATCTGAAATGCCTATCGACACCTATATCTGAAATGCCTATCGACACCTATTTTTGAAATGCCTATCGGAAACTACATCTGAAATGCCTATCAGCACCTATATTTGAAATGCCTATCAGCACCTATATTTGAAATGCCTATCGGCAACCATATCTGGAATGCCTATCGGCACCTATATTTGAAATGCCTATCGGCTTCTATATCTGAAATGCCTATCGGCACCTATTTTTAAAATGCCAATCGGCAACTATATCTGAAATGCCTATCGGCACCTATATCTGAAATGCCTATCGACACCTATATCTGAAATGCCTATCGACACCTATATCTGAAATGCCTATCGACACCTATATCTGAAATGCCTATCGACACCTATATCTGAAATGCCTATCGACACCTATATCTGAAATGCCTATCGACACCTATATCTGAAATGCCTATCGACACCTATATCTGAAATGCCAATCGACACCTATATCTGAAATGCCTATCGACACCTATTTTTGAAATGCCTATCGGAAACTACATCTGAAATGCCTATCAGCACCTATATTTGAAATGCCTATCGGCAACCATATCTGGGATGCCTATCGGCACCTATATTTGAAATGCCTATCGGCTTCTATATCTGAAATGCCTATCGGCATCTATTTTTAAAATGCCAATCGGCAACTATATCTGAAATGCCTATCGGCACCTATATCTGAAATGCCTATCGGCACCTATATCTGAAATGCCTATCGACACCTATATCTGAAATGCCTATCGACACCTATATCTGAAATGCCTATCGACACCTATATCTGAAATGCCTATCGACACCTATATCTGAAATGCCTATCGACACCTATATCTGAAATGCCTATCGACACCTATATCTGAAATGCCTATCGACACCTATATCTGAAATGCCTATCGACACCTATATCTGAAATGCCTATCGACACCTATTTTTGAAATGCCTATCGGAAACTACATCTGAAATGCCTATCAGCACCTATATTTGAAATGCCTATCGGCAACCATATCTGAAATGCCTATCGGCACCTATATTTGAAATGCCTATCGGCTTCTATATCTGAAATGCCTATCGGCACCTATTTTTAAAATGCCAATCGGCTACTATATCTGAAATGCCTATCGGCACCTATATCTGAAATGCCTATCGACACCTATATCTGAAATGCCTATCGACACCTATATCTGAAATGCCTATCGACACCTATATCTGAAATGCCTATCGACACCTATATCTGAAATGCCTATCGACACCTATATCTGAAATGCCTATCGACACCTATATCTGAAATGCCAATCGACACCTATATCTGAAATGCCTATCGACACCTATTTTTGAAATGCCTATCGGAAACTACATCTGAAATGCCTATCAGCACCTATATTTGAAATGCCTATCGGCAACCATATCTGGAATGCCTATCGGCACCTATATTTGAAATGCCTATCGGCTTCTATATCTGAAATGCCTATCGGCACCTATTTTTAAAATGCCAATCGGCAACTATATCTGAAATGCCTATCGGCACCTATATCTGAAATGCCTATCGACACCTATATCTGAAATGCCTATCGACACCTATATCAGAAATGCCTATCGACACCTATATCTGAAATGCCTATCGACACCTATATCTGAAATGCCTATCGACACCTATATCTGAAATGCCTATCGACACCTATATCTGAAATGCCTATCGACACCTATATCTGAAATGCCTATCGACACCTATATCTGAAATGCCTATCGACACCTATTTTTGAAATGCCTATCGGAAACTACATTTGAAATGCCTATCAGCACCTATATTTGAAATGCCTATCGGCAACCATATCTGGAATGCCTATCGGCACCTATATTTGAAATGCCTATCGGCTTCTATATCTGAAATGCCTATCGGCACCTATTTTTAAAATGCCAATCGGCAACTATATCTGAAATGCCTATCGGCACCTATATCTGAAATGCCTATCGACACCTATATCTGAAATGCCTATCGACACCTATATCTGAAATGCCTATCGACACCTATATCTGAAATGCCTATCGACACCTATATCTGAAATGCCTATCGACACCTATATCTGAAATGCCTATCGACACCTATATCTAAAATGCCTATCGACACCTATATCTGAAATGCCTATCGACACCTATTTTTGAAATGCCTATCGGAAACTACATCTGAAATGCCTATCAGCACCTATATTTGAAAAGCCTATCGGCAACCATATCTGGAATGCCTATCAACACCTATATTTGAAATGCCTATCGGCTTCTATATCTGAAATGCCTATCGGCACCTATTTTTAAAATGCCAATCGGCAACTATATCTGAAATGCATATCGGCACCTATATCTGAAATGCCTATCGACACCTATATCTGAAATGCCTATCGACACCTATATCTGAAATGCCTATCGACACCTATATCTGAAATGCCTATCGACACCTATATCTGAAATGCCTATCGACACCTATATCTGAAATGCCTATCGACACCTATATCTGAAATGCCTATCGACACCTATATCTGAAATGCCTATCGACACCTATATCTGAAATGCCTATCGACACCTATATCTGAAATGCCTATCGACACCTATATCTGAAATGCCTATCGACACCTATATCTGAAATGCCTATCGACACCTATATCTGAAATGCCTATCGACACCTATATCTGAAATGCCTATCGACACCTATATCTGAAATGCCTATCGACACCTATATCTGAAATGCCTATCGACACCTATATCTGAAATGCCTATCGACACCTATATCTGAAATGCCTATCGACACCTATATCTGAAATGCCTATCGACACCTATTTTTGAAATGCCTATCGGAAACTACATCTGAAATGCCTATCAGCACCTATATTTGAAATGCCTATCGGCAACCATATCTGGAATGCCTATCGGCACCTATATTTGAAATGCCTATCGGCTTCTATATCTGAAATGCCTATCGGCACCTATTTTTAAAATGCCAATCGGCAACTATTACTGAAATGCCTATCGGCACCTATATCTTAAATGCCTATCGACACCAATATCTGAAATGCCTATCGACACCTATATCTGAAATGCCTATCGACACCTATATCTGAAATGCCTATCGACACCTATATCTGAAATGCCTATCGACACCTATATCTGAAATGCCTATCGACACCTATATCTGAAATGCCTATCGACACCTATATCTGAAATGCCTCTCGACACCTATTTTTGAAATGCCTATCGGAAACTACATCTGAAAAGCCTATCAGCACCTATATTTGAAATGCCTATCGGCAACCATATCTGGAATGCCTATCGGCACCTATATTTGAAATGCCTATCGGCTTCTATATCTGAAATGCCTATCGGCACCTATTTTTTAAATGCCAATCGGCAAATATATCTGAAATGCCTATCGGCACCTATATCTGAAATGCCTATCGACACCTATATCTGAAATGCCTATCGACACCTATATCTGAAATGCCTATCGACACCTATATCTGAAATGCCTATCGACACCTATATCTGAAATGCCTATCGACACCTATATCTGAAATGCCTATCGACACCTATATCTGAAATGCCTATCGACACCTATATCTGAAATGCCTATCGACACCTATTTTTGAAATGCCTATCGGAAACCACATCTGAAATGCCTATCAGCACTTATATTTGAAATGCCTATCGGCAACCATATCTGGAAATCCTATCGGCACCTATATTTGAAATGCCTATCGGCTTCTATATCTGAAATGCCTATCGGCACCTATTTTTAAAATGCCAATCGGCAACTATATCTGAAATGCCTATCGGCACCTATATCTGAAATGCCTATCGACACCTATATCTGAAATGCCTATCGACACCTATATCTGAAATGCCTATCGACACCTATATCTGAAATGCCTATCGACACCTATATCTGAAATGCCTATCGACACCTATATCTGAAATGCCTATCGACACCTATATCTGAAATGCCTATCGACACCTATATCTGAAATGCCTATCGACACCTATATCTGAAATGCCTATCGACACCTATATCTGAAATGCCTATCGACACTTATTTTTGAAATGCCTATCGGAAACTACATCTGAAATGCCTATCAGCACCTATATTTGAAATGCCTATCGGCAACCATATCTGGAATGCCTATCGGTACCTATATTTGAAATGCCTATCGGCTTCTATATCTGAAATGCCTATCGGCACCTATTTTTAAAATGCCAATCGGCAACTATATCTGAAATGCCTATCGGCACCTATATCTGAAATGCCTATCGACACCTATATCTGAAATGCCTATCGACACCTATATCTGAAATGCCTATCGACACCTATATCTGAAATGCCTATCGACACCTATATCTGAAATGCCTATCGACACCTATATCTGAAATGCCTATCGACACCTATATCTGAAATGCCTATCGACACCTATTTTTGAAATGCCTATCGGAAACTACATCTGAAATGCCTATCAGCACCTATATTTGAAATGCCTATCGGCAACCATATCTGGAATGCCTATCGGCACCTATATTTGAAATGCCTATCGGCTTCTATATCTGAAATGCCTATCGGCACCTATTTTTAAAATGCCAATCGGCAACTATATCTGAAATGCCTATCGGCACCTATATCTGAAATGCCTATCGACACCTATATCTGAAATGCTTAAAGACACCTATATCTGAAATGCCTATCGACACCTATATCTGAAATGCCTATCGACACCTATATCTGAAATGCCTATCGACACCTATATCTGAAATGCCTATCGACACCTATATCTGAAATGCCTATCGACACCTATATCTGAAATGCCTATCGACACCTATATCTGAAATGCCTATCGACACCAATTTTTGAAATGCCTATAGGAAACTACATCTGAAATGCCTATCAGCACCTATATTTGAAATGCCTATCGGCAACCATATCTGGAATGCCTATCGGCACCTATATTTGAAATGCCTATCGGCTTCTATATCTGAAATGCCTATCGGCACCTATTTTTGAAATGCCAATCGGCAACTATATCTGAAATGCCTATCGGCACCTATATCTGAAATGCCTATCGACACCTATATCTGAAATGCCTATCGACACCTATATCTGAAATGCCTATCGACACCTATATCTGAAATGCCTATCGACACCTATATCTGAAATGCCTATCGACACCTATATCTGAAATGCCTATCGACACCTATATCTGAAATGCCTATCGACACCTATATCTGAAATGCCTATCGACACCTATTTTTGAAATGCCTATGGGAAACTACATCTGAAATGCCTATCAGCACCTATATTTGAAATGCTTATCGGCAACCATATCTGGAATGCCTATCGGCACCTATATTTGAAATGCCTGTCGGCTTCTATATCTGAAATGCCTATCGGCACCTATTTTTAAAATGCCAATCGGCAACAATATCTGAAATGCCTATCGGCACCTATATCTGAAATGCCTATCGACACCTATATCTGAAATGCCTATCGACACCTATATCTGAAATGCCTATCGACACCTATATCTGAAATGCCTATCGACACCTATATCTGAAATGCCTATCGACACCTATATCTGAAATGCCTATCGACACCTATATCTGAAATGCCTATCGACACCTATATCTGAAATGCCTATCGACACCTATTTTTGAAAAGCCTATCGGAAACTACATCTGAAATGCCTATCAGCACCTATATTTGAAATGCCTATCGGCAACCATATCTGGAATGCCTATCGGCACCTATATTTGAAATGCCTATCGGCTTCTATATCTGAAATGCCTATCGGCACCTATTTTTAAAATGCCAATCGGCAACTATATCTGAAATGCCTATCGGCACCTATATCTGAAATGCCTATCGACACCTATATCTGAAATGCCTATCGACACCTATATCTGAAATGCCTATCGACACCTATATCTGAAATGCCTATCGACTCCTATATCTGAAATGCCTATCGACACCTATATCTGAAATGCCTATCGACACCTATATCTGAAATGCCAATCGACACCTATATCTGAAATGCCTATCGACACCTATTTTTGAAATGCCTATCGGAAACTACATCTGAAATGCCTATCAGCACCTATATTTGAAATGCCTATCGGCAACCATATCTGGAATGCCTATCGGCACCTATATTTGAAATGCCTATCGGCTTCTATATCTGAAATGCCTATCGGCACCTATTTTTAAAATGCCAATCGGCAACTATATCTGAAATGCCTATCGGCACCTATATCTGAAATGCCTATCGACACCTATATCTGAAATGCCTATCGACACCTATATCTGAAATGCCTATCGACACCTATATCTGAAATGCCTATCGACACCTATATCTGAAATGCCTATCGACACCTATATCTGAAATGCCTATCGACACCTATATCTGAAATGCCTATCGACACCTATATCTGAAATGCCTATCGACACCTATTTTTGAAATGCCTATCGGAAAATACATCTGAAATGCCTATCAGCACCTATATTTGAAATGCCTATCGGCAACCGTATCTGGAATGCCTATCGGCACCTATATTTGAAATGCCTATCGGCTTCTATATCTGAAATGCCTATCGGCACCTATTTTTAAAATGCCAATCGGCAACTATATCTGAAATGCCTATCGGCACCTATATCTGAAATGCCTATCGACACCTATATCTGAAATGCCTATCAACACCTATATCTGAAATGCCTATCGACACCTATATCTGAAATGCCTATCGACACCTATATCTGAAATGCCTATCGACACCTATATCTGAAATGCCTATCGACACCTATATCTGAAATGCCTATCGACACCTATATCTGAAATGCCTATCGACACCTATTTTTGAAATGCCTATCGGAAACTACATCTGAAATGCCTATCAGCACCTATATTTGAAATGCCTATCGGCAACCATATCTGGAATGCCTATCGGCACCTATATTTGAAATGCCTATCGGCTTCTATATCTGAAATGCCTATCGGCACCTATTTTTAAACTGCCAATCGGCAACTATATCTGAAATGCCTATCGGCACCTATATCTGAAATGCCTATCGACACTTATATCTATAATGCCTATCGACACCTATATCTGAAATGCCTATCGACACCTATATCTGAAATGCCTATCGACACCTATATCTGAAATGCCTATCGACACCTA
Organism: Venustoraphidia nigricollis; assembly: GCA_034508555.1. Lineage (NCBI taxonomy): Eukaryota > Metazoa > Arthropoda > Insecta > Raphidioptera > Raphidiidae > Venustoraphidia > Venustoraphidia nigricollis. The sequence goes on from JAVRKA010000646.1 coordinate 15,037, forward strand.
TATCTGAAATGCCTATCGACACCTATATCTGAAATGCCTATCGACACCTATATCTGAAATGCCTATCGACACCTATATCTGAAATGCCTATCGACACCTATATCTGAAATGCCTATCGACACCTATTTTTGAAATGCCTATCGGAAACTACATCTGAAATGCCTATCAGCACCTATATTTGAAATGCCTATCGGCAACCATATCTGGAATGCCTATCGGCACCTATATTTGAATTGCCTATCGGCTTCTATATCTGAAATGCCTATCGGCACCTATTTTTAAAATGCCAATCGGCAACTATATCTGAAATGCCTATCGGCACCTATATCTGAAATGCCTATCGACACCTATATCTGAAATGCCTATCGACACCTATATCTGAAATGCCTATCGACACCTATATCTGAAATGCCTATCGACACCTATATCTGAAATGCCTATCGACACCTATATCTGTGATGTATTCGTTGTACAGCCCTAGCTTGTATTGTATAAGTGTAATTTGAACCTTTATATAATAAGAATATATTTTTATTTTAAAAAATGTACAGAATTTTAGTTCAGTTGAAATAAATATTTGATACAAGCAAGTTCCATAAATTATCATTTCTCAAAAATACAACAGTAGCGACGAGGATTATAAATAATTTTTTTCAAATAAAATGACTACACCACCGGAAGCATCTACATCTGGTCTATATGGATCATTATCTCAATTTAATTTTAAAAATTCAGATTGGCAAGTTTATAGCGAAAAATTAATTCAATATTTCGAAGCAAATAGCATTACAAGTGATGGAAAAAAAAGGGCTATACTACTAAGTCAATTAACGGATGATTCGTATAAATTAATGCGAGATTTATGCGTTCCAACCAAACCTGCTGAAAAATCATTTGCGCAATTAACGGAGGTGTTCAGTAAGCATTTTGGTATTACGCAATCATATTTTGCGGCTAGATTCGAATTATACTGTGCAAGAAAAAAGGAGTCTGAAACTATTTCAGAATGGATAGCAAGAGTGCGTAGCTTGGCGGCTGGTTGTGGCTATGGCAATGAACTGGCAACAATGATTCGGGATAGTTTTATTCTCGGAATAGGTAAAGAATCTATTCGAGATAGATTATTCGAGGAAGACGCCAAAGCGCTTACAATCACTAAGGCGGTCGAAATTGCACAGGCTAAAGAAAATGTCCATGAATTCAAAAACAAGGTGAAGGCAATGGAACAAGTTCAAATTAAATCAGAGCCTGTGGATGAAATTAACAAAATAACGGCACGGAAGCGAGAGCAAGACAAACAACAGGATCAAGTTACGACAAAGAAATGTAATGTTTGCGGGAAGAAAGGGCATGAGAGGAAGAATTGCTTCTTCAAGAACAGTACGTGTTATCGTTGTTCCAAGCAGGGACACATCGCTACGATTTGTAAGTCTCAAAGACCACAACAATCACATTATTTAGTTGATGAGGTACTTTTTAAAATAAATGCTGGTATGGAAACAGACCCTATTGAAATTAAATTAAATGTAAATAATATTGACTTGATATTTGAAGTAGATACAGGAGCGAGCATTACAGTAATTCCGGAGTCATTGTATAGTAATAAATTTAGAAATGTAGCTTTACAAAAGGCAAATATATCTTTGAAAGATTATGTAGGACAAAATATTGAAGTATTAGGACTTTGTAAATTAAATGTTGAATACAGAGGTATTGATTATAAATTAGATACTTACGTAATCAAAAATGGATGTAAGCCATTATTGGGCAGATCCTGGTTACATAAATTGAAACTAAATTTTTCAAGTTTAAATTTTTTAGATATCAATTCGGAACTAAATAAATTAATTGATAAATATCCAGAAATATTTTCGGGTAAATTAGGTACATTTACAAAAGATAAAATTAAAATAATATTAGAACCTAATTTTCAACCTAAATTTTTCAAACCAAGGCCAATTGCATTTGCGCTAAAGCCAAAGGTTGAAGATGAATTAAATAGATTAATTTCTTTAAATATAATATCGCCAGTAAAATATTCACAATGGGGAACGCCTATAGTTCCTGTCTTAAAACAGGACGGCACAGTACGCATTTGTGGAGATTTCAAAATAACGGTAAATCCATATATTGAGCAATTAAGACATCCTCTTCCAAGGATTGAGGACCTATTTGTAAAGCTACAAGGTGGAGAGAAATTTAGCAAAGTAGATTTAAGTAATGCATATACGCAAGTTCTCTTAGACGAGGATTCAAAAAAATTGCTGTGTATCTCTACACATAAAGGTCTGTTTACCTACAATAGAATGCCATACGGCATATCTTCAGCCCCAGCATTTTTCCAAAAAATGATGGAGACTGTTCTTCAAGATATGGATGGTGTAATCTGTTTTTTAGACGACGTTTTGATTACGGCTAAAAATGACGCTGAACATTTAGAACGTTTAGAATCAGTCTTTCAAAGATTGCAGGATTGTGGCTTGACAATTAAGAAAGAAAAATGTTCGTTTTTGAAAAATTCAATAAATTATTTAGGTCACACAATTGATAAAAACGGATTGCACACATCAAAAGAAAAAATAATAGCAATTAAAAATAGCCCCATTCCTAAAAATGTCAAAGAATTGCAAGCGTTTTTAGGAATGGTAAACTATTATGGCAAATTTGTAAATGGATTTTCAAATGTTCTCGAGCCATTGTACAAACTGTTACATAAAGATGCAAATTGGAGTTGGTCTCGAGAATGTTTGAAATCGTTCAATACTATTAAAAATGAATTAGTAAATGCTCCAATATTGGTACATTTTGAACCAAAATTGCCTATTAAACTGACGGTTGATGCATCTATGAGTGGTCTAGGAGCTATTTTAGCTCATTCATTTAAAGAAGGAGATAAACCAATTTGTTTCGCTTCACGAAAACTTTCGAGCACTGAAATGAGATATAGCCAAATTGACAAAGAAAGTTTAGCTATAATTTGGGCTTGTAAAAAATTTCACCAATACTTGTATGGCCAGAAATTTACGTTAATTACCGACCATAAGCCGTTAGTTTCGATATTTGGCCCCAAAAAAGGCATTCCGCAAATGGCAGCCAACAGATTACAACGCTGGGCCGTAATTTTGTCTGCGTATGATTTCAATATTGAATATGTTCCGTCTGAAAAAAATCAGGCTGACTTTTTAAGTCGATGTTCTATGAAAAATAATGAACTTGATGTAAATTATTTTAGTTATTTAAATTTTATTGATGAATCTAGTACAATTATTTTAAATAGTAAAATTATTGCGAATCAGACAAATACAGACCCAGTGTTGAGAAAAATAAAAACGTTTGTACTAAAAGGTTGGCCGAATCATATTAAAAATAGTAATGAACTAAAACCATATTTTGTAAAGAAAAATGAAATCACTCTTGAACAAAATGTTTTAATGTGGGGACACCGCATCATAATTCCAAAAGAATGCCAAAGTTACATTTTAAAAGAGCTTCACGCAGTTCACTTCGGCATGGTTAAAATGAAAATGTTGGCCAGGTCTTATGTGTGGTGGCCATCACTAAATTGTGATATTGAAAATATATCCAAGTCGTGTAAATTATGTGCAACATTTAAAGAAAATCCTATCAAATCTGAATTAACACCTTGGATGTGGCCTAAAGAACCTTGGTCAAGATTACACGTGGATTATTTGGGTCCATTTAAGGGTAAATATTTTCTTGTGATCGTTGATGCTCACAGTAAATGGATAGAGTGTTTTCCAGTTCGAAAATGTACAACTGAAAAAACTCTAACAAAGTTGCGAGAAGTTTTTGCACGATTTGGACTGCCTAGACAGCTGGTTTCAGATAACGGACCCCAATTTTCTTCTGAAAAATTTAAAACATTTATGGAAAAAAATGGAATTAATCACATAATGGGTGCCCCGTACCACCCTGAAACCAACGGTCAGGCAGAAAACGCTGTCAAACAAATAAAAAATTTTTTGAAAAAAATCTGTGAGACAGTTGTTGAACATGTTGAAATTGAAAATCAATTATGTAAGTTTTTGTTTTATCAACGAAGTGCTGTTCACTGCACAACAAATGAAACGCCAGCAAAACTTTTATTGAACCGACAACTGAGAACACTTTTAGATATCATACGCCCTTCTACTGAAAATATTGTAAATAGAAAACAAGAAAACCAAATCAATAATTATGGTGGGAGAAAGTGTGTAAAATTTGTTAAAGGTGAATCGGTAGTAGTACGTGACTATTCAGATAAAAATCATACTAGGTGGATTAGAGGTAACATATTTAAATTTATAGGTCATAAAATATACTTAATTAAAATTAAAAACAAAATTGTTAAACGTCATGTTAATCAAATAAGAAAATTTAAAAGTGCAACTGAATCAGATAATTCCGACGAAGAGTCCCTTGAGTTCAGGCGCACCGAAGAAGCGGAGGGGACAATAGAAAATGGTGAAAATAACGACAATCAGAATATTTCAAACGAAACGGAACATGCAGTTACTTCCAGTGCCACTGAAGATGAAGATGCTACTACCACTACGATTGGGCGACCCAAACGCACTACGAAGCCCCCCGAAAGATTCCAGTACCCATATTAAACGGGGAGGTGTGATGTATTCGTTGTACAGCCCTAGCTTGTATTGTATAAGTGTAATTTGAACCTTTATATAATAAGAATATATTTTTATTTTAAAAAATGTACAGAATTTTAGTTCAGTTGAAATAAATATTTGATACAAGCAAGTTCCATAAATTATCATTTCTCAAAAATACAACAATATCTGAAATGCCTATCGACACCTATATCTGAAATGCCTATCGACACCTATATCTGAAATGCCTATCGACACCTATTTTTGAAATGCCTATCGGAAACTACATCTGAAATGCCTATCAGCACCTATATTTGAAATGCCTATCGGCAACCATATCTGGAATGCCTATCGGCACCTATATTTGAAATGCCTATCGGCTTCTATATCTGAAATGCCTATCGGCACCTATTTTTAAACTGCCAATCGGCAACTATATCTGAAATGCCTATCGGCACCTATATCTGAAATGCCTATCGACACTTATATCTGAAATGCCTATCGACACCTATATCTGAAATGCCTATCGACACCTATATCTGAAATGCCTATCGACACCTATATCTGAAATGCCTATCGACACCTATATCTGAAATGCCTATCGACACCTATATCTGAAATGCCTATCGACACCTATATCTGAAATGCCTATCGACACCTATATCTGAAATGCCTATCGACACCTATATCTGAAATGCCTATCGACACCTATATCTGAAATGCCTATCGACACCTATATCTGAAATGCCTATCGACACCTATTTTTGAAATGCCTATTGGAAACTACATCTGAAATGCCTATCAGCACCTATATTTGAAATGCCTATCGGCAACCATATCTGGAATGCCTATCGGCACCTATATTTGAAATGCCTATCGGCTTCTATATCTGAAATGCCTATCGGCACCTATTTTTAAAATGCCAATCGGCAACTATATCTGAAATGCCTATCGGCACCTATATCTGAAATGCTTATCGACACCTATATCTGAAATGCCTAAAGACACCTATATCTGAAATGCCTATCGACACCTATATCTGAATGCCTATCGACACCTATATCTGAAATGCCTATCGACACCTATATCTGAAATGCCTATCGACACCTATATCTGAAATGCCTATCGACACCTATTTTTGAAATGCCTATCGGAAACTACATCTGAAATGCCTATCAGCACCTATATTTGAAATGCCTATCGGCAACCATATCTGGAATGCCTATCGGCACCTATATTTGAAATGCCTATCGGTTTCTATATCTGAAATGCCTATCGGCACCTATTTTTAAAATGCCAATCGGCAACTATATCTGAAATGCCTATCGGCACCTATATCTGAAATGCCTATCGACACCTATATCTGAAATGCCTATCGACACCTATATCTGAAATGCCTATCGACACCTATATCTGAAATGCCTATCGACACCTATATCTGAAATGCCTATCGACACCTATATCTGAAATGCCTATCGACACCTATATCTGAAATGCCTATCGACACCTATATCTGAAATGCCTATCGACACCTATATCTGAAATGCCTATCGACACCTATTTTTGAAATGCCTATCGGAAACTACATCTGAAATGTCTATCAGCACCTATATTTGAAATGCCTATCGGCAACCATATCTGAAATGCCTATCGGCACCTATATTTGAAATGCCTATCGGCTTCTATATCTGAAATGCCTATCGGCACCTATTTTTAAAATGCCAATCGGCTACTATATCTGAAATGCCTATCGGCACCTATATCTGAAATGCCTATCGACACCTATATCTGAAATGTCTATCGACACCTATATCTGAAATGCCTATCGACACCTATATCTGAAATGCCTATCGACACCTATATCTGAAATGCCTATCGACACCTATATCTGAAATGCCTATCGACACCTATATCTGAAATGCCAATCGACACCTATATCTGAAATGCCTATCGACACCTATTTTTGAAATGCCTATCGGAAACTACATCTGAAATGCCTATCAGCACCTATATTTGAAATGCCTATCGGCAGCCATATCTGGGATGCCTATCGGCACCTATATTTGAAATGCCTATCGGCTTTTATATCTGAAATGCCTATCGGCACCTATTTTTAAAATGCCAATCGGCAACTATATCTGAAATGCCTATCGGCACCTATATCTGAAATGCCTATCGACACCTATATCTGAAATGCCTATCGACACCTATATCTGAAATGCCTATCGACATCTATATCTGAAATGCCTATCGACACCTATATCTGAAATGCCTATCGACACCTATATCTGAAATGCCTATCGACACCTATATCTGAAATGCCTATCGACACCTATATCTGAAATGCCTATCGACACCTATATCTGAAATGCCTATCGACACCTATTTTTGAAATGCCTATCGGAAACTACATTTGAAATGCCTATCAGCACCTATATTTGAAATGCCTATCGGCAACCATATCTGGAATGCCTATCGGCACCTATATTTGAAATGCCTATCGGCTTCTATATCTGAAATGCCTATCGGCACCTATTTTTAAAATGCCAATCGGCAACTATATCTGAAATGCCTATCGGCACCTATATCTGAAATGCCTATCGACACCTATATCTGAAATGCCTATCGACACCTATATCTGAAATGCCTATCGACACCTATATCTGAAATGCCTATCGACACCTATATCTGAAATGCCTATCGACACCTATATCTGAAATGCCTATCGACATCTATATCTGAAATGCCTATCGACACCTATATCTGAAATGCCTATCGACACCTATTTTTGAAATGCCTATCGGAAACTACATCTGAAATGCCTATCAGCACCTATATTTGAAATGCCTATCGGCAACCATATCTGGAATGCCTATCGGCACCTATATTTGAAATGCCTATCGCCTTCTATATCTGAAATGCCTATCGGCACCTATTTTTAAACTGCCAATCGGCAACTATATCTGAAATGCCTATCGGCACCTATATCTGAAATGCCTATCGACACTTATATCTGAAATGCCTATCGACACCTATATCTGAAATGCCTATCGACACCTATATCTGAAATGCCTATCGACACCTATATCTGAAATGCCTATCGACACCTATATCTGAAATGCCTATCGACACCTATATCTGAAATGCCTATCGACACCTATATCTGAAATGCCTTTCGACATCTATATCTGAAATGCCTATCGACACTTATATCTGAAATGCCTATCGACACCTATATCTGAAATGCCTATCGACACCTATATCTGTAATGCCTATCGACACCTATATCTGAAATGCCTATCGACACCTATATCTGAAATGTCTATCGACACCTATTTTTGAAATTCCTATCGGAAACTACATCTGAAATGCCTATCAGCACCTATATTTGAAATGCCTATCGGCAACCATATCTGGAATGCCTATCGGCACCTATATTTGAAATGCCTATCGGCTTCTATATCTGAAATGCCTATCGGCACCTATTTTTAAAATGCCAATCGGCAACTATATCTGAAATGCCTATTGGCACCTATATCTGAAATGCCTATCGACACCTATATCTGAAATGCCTATCGACACCTATATCTGAAATGCCTATCGACACCTATATCTGAAATGCCTATCGACACCTATATCTGAAATGCCTATCGACACCTATATCTGAAATGCCTATCGACACCTATATCTGAAATGCCTATCGACACCTATATCTGAAATGCCTATCGACACCTATATCTGAAATGCCTATCGACACCTATTTTTGAAATGCCTATCGGAAACTACATCTCAAATGCCTATCAGCACCTATATTTGAAATGCCTATCGGCAACCATATCTGGAATGCCTATCGGCAACTATATTTGAAATGCCTATCGGCTTCTATATCTGAAATGCCTATCGGCACCTATTTTTAAAATGCCAATCGGCAACTATATCTGAAATGCCTATCGGCACCTATATCTGAAATGCCTATCGACACCTATATCTGAAATGCCTATCGACACCTATATCTGAAATGCCTATCGACACCTATATCTGAAATGCCTATCGACACCTATATCTGAAATGCCTATCGACACCTATATCTGAAATGCCTATCGACACCTATATCTGAAATGCCTATCGACACCTATATCTGAAATGCCTATCGACACCTATTTTTGAAATGCCTATCGAAAACTACATCTGAAATGCCTATCAGCACCTAAATTTGAAATGCCTATCGGCAACCATATCTGGAATGCCTATCGGCACCTATATTTGAAATGCCTATCGGCTTCTATATCTGAAATGCCTATCGGCACCTATTTTTAAAATGCCAATCGGCAACTATATCTGAAATGCCTATCGGCACCTATATCTGAAATGCCTATCGCCACCTATATCTGAAATGCCTATCGACACCTATATCTGAAATGCCTATCGACACCTATATCTGAAATGCCAATCGACACCTATATCTGAAATGCCTATCGACACCTATATCTGAAATGCCTATCGACACCTATATCTGAAATGCCTATCGACACCTATATCTGAAATGCCTATCGACACCTATTTTTGAAATGCCTATCGGAAACTACATCTGAAATGCCTATCAGCACCTATATTTGAAATGCCTATCGGCAACCATATCTGGAATGCCTATCGGCACCTATATTTGAAATGCCTATCGGCTTCTATATCTGAAATGCCTATCGGCACTTATTTTTAAAATGCCAATCGGCAACTATATCTGAAATGCCTATCGGCACCTATATCTGAAATGCCTATCGACACCTATATCTGAAATGCCTATCGACACCTATATCTGAAATGCCTATCGACACCTATATCTGAAATGCCTATCGACACCTATATCTGAAATGCCTATCGACACCTATATCTGAAATGCCTATCGACACCTATATCTGAAATGCCTATCGACACCTATATCTGAAATGCCTATCGACACATATTTTTGAAATGCCTATCGGAAACTACATCTGAAATGCCTATCAGCACCTATATTTAAAATGCCTATCGGCAACCATATCTGGAATGCCTATCGGCACCTATATTTGAAATGCCTATCGGCTTCTATATCTGAAATGCCTATCGGCACCTATTTTTAAAATGCCAATCGGCAACTATATCTGAAATGCCTATCGGCACCTATATCTGAAATGCCTATTGACACCTATATCTGAAATGCCTATCGACACCTATATCTGAAATGCCTATCGACACCTATATCTGAAATGCCTATCGACACCTATATCTGAAATGCCTATCGACACCTATATCTGAAATGCCTATCGACACCTATATCTGAAATGCCTATCGACACCTATATCTGAAATGCCTATCGACACCTATTTTTGAAATGCCTATCGGAAACTACATCTGAAATGCCTATCAGCACCTATATTTGAAAAGCCTATCGGCAACCATATCTGGAATGCCTATCAACACCTATATTTGAAATGCCTATCGGCTTCTATATCTGAAATGCCTATCGGCACCTATTTTTAAAATGCCAATCGGCAACTATATCTGAAATGCCTATCGGCACCTATATCTGAAATGCCTATCGACACCTATATCTGAAATGCCTATCGACACCTATATCTGAAATGCCTATCGACACCTATATCTGAAATGCCTATCGACACCTATATCTGAAATGCCTATCGACACCTATATCTGAAATGCCTATCGACACCTATATCTGAAATGCCTATCGACACCTATATCTGAAATGCCTATCGACACCTATATCTGAAATGCCTATCGACACCTATATCTGAAATGCCTATCGACACCTATATCTGAAATGCCTATCGACACCTATATCTGAAATGCCTATCGACACCTATATCTGAAATGCCTATCGACACCTATATCTGAAATGCCTATCGACACCTATATCTGAAATGCCTATCGACACCTATTTTTGAAATGCCTATCGGAAACTACATCTGAAATGCCTATCAGCACCTATATTTGAAATGCCTATCGACACCTATATCTGAAATGCCTATCGACACCTATATCTGAAATGCCTATCGACACCTATATCTGAAATGCCTATCGACACCTATATCTGAAATGCCTATCGACACCTATATCTGAAATGCCTATCGACACTTATATCTGAAATGCCTATCGACACCTATTTTTGAAATGCCTATCGGAAACTACATCTGAAATGCCTATCAGCACCTATATTTGAAATGCCTATCGGCAACCATATCTGGAATGCCTATCGGCACCTATATTTGAAATGCCTATCGGCTTCTATATCTGAAATGCCTATCGGCAACTATTTTTAAAATGCCAATCGGCAACTATATCTGAAATGCCTATCGGCACCTATATCTGAAATGCCTATCGACACCTATATCTGAAATGCCTATCGACACCTATATCTGAAATGCCTATCGACACCTATATCTGAAATGCCTATCGACACCTATATCTGAAATGCCTATCGACACCTATATCTGAAATGCCTATCGACACCTATATCTGAAATGCCTATCGACACCTATATCTGAAATGCCCATCGACACCTATTTTTGAAATGCCTATCGGAAACTACATCTGAAATGCCTATCAGCACCTATATTTGAAATGCCTATCGGCAACCATATCTGGAATGCCTATCGGCACCTATATTTGAAATGCCTATCGGCTTCTATATCTGAAATGCCTATCGGCACCTATTTTTAAACTGCCAATCGGCAACTATATCTGAAATGCCTATCGGCACCTATATCTGAAATGCCTATCGACACCTATATCTGAAATGCCTATCGACACCTATATCTGAAATGCCTATCAACACCAGTAGATGATAATAGGTATGTCCTGGATCAACCGATTTGATGACGTTTCAGGTCGCAGAATCGCCCATTTTTACCCCCTCCACTTTTAATAATTTGTGCAATATTTGCATGGTGGTCGTCGACGACGACTCTCTCGACGTTCTTCGTTAATAGCCCCCTACTCCACCGCCCCCTCTTCCGCCCCATCCGACGACAAGAGTTCGTCGAGACGTTGCAACGGGGTTATTTTTTTACTGATGCGTTTGAATGGTATATTGTAGTTTATTGCAAAAGATAACCCCAGGTAGGTATGCAATCTGCAATACATAAGCTACAGAGCTGATGTCTTCGATATTTTAATCGCCTACAACGTAGGCAGCCCGCACAGCTTTTTTTTCATGCCAGAGCCAGTGTGTTTTCGAACCCGGGACCCTTAGGTCGGCCGTCCAACACTCTACCATAGAGCCATCGCACCGTATTGCCCAAGCGTCGTTAAAACATGTATATATAAAACACGTTGCGTTACACAGAAACACGTCGCTTCTATGATCATTTAAGGTTGATTGAATACAAGCAAAAATGTGGTTACAGGGTGTTTTTTAATACTGCGCTGCCTTGTTATCAAGTACAATATGTGATGCGTTATAATTGGAATTTATTACAATAGGTTATAATAATAAGCATGTATTTTATTTATATCAAATTTTCTTATTTAAAACCTCATATTATTATAAAAATCTTCCTAGTAGCTTTTTTATAGGTTCAGACAGGAATAAATTCTAGAGGTTAGATAAAAGAATATTACTTCTATAATAATATTGTCCTCGCAATAAGTTTTATTAATTTGTTAGCTTTGCACCTCTCCAAACTGTTCACTTTTACAATACATCACTCACGTACTATGCTATAAAACTGCAATGAGCTGTTATTTGTCAATAGCTAAACGTTGAGAAATTAAAAATTAATTACTACTCAACTAAAGTACTATTGCGATGAACCATCCTGTAAAGTTGTAGATCTGTACGCATAATAAACAAAGTATTGATCATTGATGGAAATCGTAAGTAGTAGCTTTTTATAGGTTCAGACAGGAATAAATATTAGCGAACAGATAGACGGACATTCCATTTGTTTTTTTTATCAAGAAGATAGACAGACAGACAGATAGACAGAACCATTTTTATGCTTTTTAGTACGTAAGTTTATTCATGATATTGAGTAATTACTTTGATTACGTTATTATATATTATTATATAAATCATTAGAAATCACACTGAAATAAAAATTGTTATTTATACTTTAAAACGAGTGTTCACAACAATCTGCAGAGATACTTTTAACATTAAGGTTCCTATCGAGAGAAAGAGAGAGGGAGTTCTCGTGTCTCTATTTTCATATATATATTTTTTCATATTTTTATACACCTATCTTGTATCTGTTTCAACCCTATTAGGTATCTGCCCTGTATCAGTTAACACACTGTTTGACCTCTGTTTGACCTCTGTTTGACCTCTGTTCTGTATCTATTTCGACCCTGTTAGTTAGCCGTGTTGCGTCTGTTTCGACATTGTTTGAACCCCGTTTGAGATATTTTTCTAATCAGTCTATATATATAGCTAGAATCAAATAGACAAATCATTTCCAAGCTATTTCAACCTCTGCGCTCTAAATGCGAGAAAAGAGATGGTGAAAATTCGGTAAAAAAACAAGTTAACTGCTATAAAGAGAAACCGGAAGTGAACTGTGAAGAGTCGAATTCCTTACATTATTCTGATATGTTGTTTTTTTGTTTTTAGAATTTTGGAAATGAATAATAACATTTTTTAAGTACTTTTTTATTTATATTACATTTTTTTAAACATTAAATAATAATTAACATAAAATAATAAAATAATAATATACAATAGGCGCTCAAACTACGCCGAAAATAAGAATTGCATGCAAAAGACGTAAAGTATCTTTCCATCGCATAGATCGAAAATCTGAAAAAAATAAAACAAACCGTTTTAGTATATTAATACTTACATCCGACAAATTCATACATGATAATTTAACATTTTCATATATATATTATATTCGATAAATTAACTCCAGTAATTATAATAATTACTTATAACAGGTTGGAACAGGTTGGGTTCGTTACAAAAAATAATTAATGTAGTCAAGCACGTTTTTTTTTGGAGAAACAAAAAACTAATTTTCACGGTCCTGTGAATGATTTTTAATAGTTAAAATTAACAGTATAACACATCTAGTAATTTGTTCATCGAAATTTATTCACAAAACAAACTATTAAGTCTGTGGGTTTAAACTATTAAGTCTGTGGGTTTGTATTATACAATCACACATGAAATTATAAAATACATCAAATTATATCAATACAATCACACATGAAATTATAAAATACATCAAATTATATCAAAATATTGCAAAGTTCCGTCTTTTAAGGCGCGTTGTTCGGTGTTCCCACACTTGTGGTATTCGACTGTCGTCGGCAGTCATCGTATGCTCAATGACTGAGCTGACACCAGTGGCGGCGTCGATAGACATTATGTCTTGTTAAAACAGTTAAAATTAACAAAAAAATAGGTATAATAGTCAAAATTGCCATTCGTAGTTCAATTGAATAATATATCACTTCACACACTCGCTTTTCGACATGTACTACTAGGTCTGCCTCACGTCTTCCAGTCCAACGTTGATTTTTACACAAATAACGAACTCTAATACAAAAAAGAACTCGCTTTTAATTTAAACGAAATTCTTAATCATATTTTGAGTCCGCAACTTGTGCAGTTGCGGGGAATTTTATGTGCGGAGTTGCGGGGAATTTTATGTTCTATTTTAAATACATTTTGTGTAGTTTTGTGAGATGAGATACAATTCTTATTATTCGGCGTGTAAGCACAGGTGAGAGAGAGAGAGAGAGAGATTGTAGATTATAGACGCTCAGATGAGATACAATTCTTATTCGGCGTGTAATTCGGATACATACAATTCTTAATGATAAGGACGATGTTTGAGCTACCACCAGAAGGTGGTTGAGTTGACAGTCAGTCATGTATTAAAGAAAACTCGTTTATAGCTCTTCGCAGTAATATAGAAGTTTGCAATATAACTGTTTGCAGTAATATAGAAGTGTACAATATGGCTCTTCGCAATAACATAGAAGTATAAAAGTAAAAGGAATAACGTTAAATTATACAAATTTAGAAAAAATAAAAAAAGATATTTTTGGCTTGGAAGGGCATTTCCTCCCCTCCATGAATATGCTTATAGCGGCAATCCTCGCTTATACATACAATAAATTGTATAAAATGGAATTTTTTTAAAGATTGTATAAACAAAGAATAATTTTCACAATGTGCAAATTGTATTAAAAAATTAGGACACGAGGTTGTTACTAAATTATCAAAAAAGGAAAAAATACAATGCGAATAAATGTTTCGTGTTTTTTAGCAAAAAAAAAATTTTAAACATCATCCAGAAAAAAATCGGTTAAATATGTTAAAAATAAAAATTTAATAAAATGTAAGAGATTTAAAAATATATAAATGTCTTTTCGATATAAACAAAACGTTTAATGTGATGATTAATCATTTATAATCAATATAATAATATAAACTAAAAGTTTATAACAACTTTTTCTAGAAAGATCAATATAATATTAATATAAACTAAAAAAAGTTTATAATGACTTTCCAGAAAGCTGTACTACCATCGGATGTGGGTATTGAAAGGACACTCTTAATACTAAAATAAATTTAAAAACAGATAAATAAAATAAGCAGTTAAAAATAATAATAAAATTCTTACCAGTTTTTATTTAATTATTACGACGGTTCCACCATTTAAAACTATAAGTTAATGAAGTAGCATATACGCTGGTCAACCTCTTTTATACGGTTTTAAGAGATTAAATCGCATCATATGATAAGTCATAGGCGGGTGTATAAGGATTTTAATACACACATTTAACCACATTTTAATAATCAACCGGATGTTCCAGCATACATTGTGTTATATGAAATTATTTACAGTGTCTCTTGTAGTAACTGAAGAGTAACAAGATATTTTTAACCGACACGTAATCGACAGATCCTGGGTTTGAATCCATTGTGAATAAATAATTTTTCAAACGTATAGCATTCTAAAAAACACATACAGATGTTTCTGTAATGCTGTATTATGTAAAAAAATAAGTGCAGTTTAATTAAATATTTTTATTCAATTAATTTCATTAATTTTATATTGTTTGCAATTTCCATATACAAAATGACGTATTATTTTCCATAATAGCATACGGCATAAAATCATACATTTATAGCGACCTTCGGATTAAGTTCGCATAATAAAGCCACACTGCCTGTATCAGCAAATACACTATATTGTCGGCAGGGTTTTGGCACTGCGACCCGGGTTTTTAATACTTAACATCAAGTGGGTTGTAAAAAAAATATTTTAGGATTTTTTGCATTGATCGCTATGTGAGGTTTAGAAATGATGTGTAAAATAAGCTATTGGACTTCAAATTATTATTTAGATAATAAGATATTTCAACATAATATATTGTAAATAATAAA
Organism: Venustoraphidia nigricollis; assembly: GCA_034508555.1. Lineage (NCBI taxonomy): Eukaryota > Metazoa > Arthropoda > Insecta > Raphidioptera > Raphidiidae > Venustoraphidia > Venustoraphidia nigricollis. The sequence goes on from JAVRKA010000646.1 coordinate 31,039, forward strand.
CTCTCAAAATAAAAATGCGACACTGGTATATTATATTTTGTAAACAAATAAAAAGCCGCACCTAGATTCTAAATGGTATGTATGTATTTAGTAAGGCTGTTTTTACACTAATTACATTAAATTAACAATTCAACACAAAACAATAGTTTATCCTAAATTTACGTAGGTTATCCATAGAATTAGCTACAGAACTAATTGTATGAGGGGTGGTAATTACAAATCTATCTGATAATTTGTTATGTCTTTTGTTATTTTAATGTTTTTTTTAAATCTCAACATTTTTTTTGTAATGCAAGCCTATATTACATTTTTTTTAAATTACCCTATTTAAAATAATAACATCTTTTTTTAAATTGAATATTAATTCAATCTGTGTTTTTTGTGTAAAGCATATCCAAGTTAAACTTCAAAGTAAAAAGTTGAGGATCTCGTCTTATTTTTCACCGCGTGACCGCGGAACTAAAAAAAGATATATTAAAAAACTATAGCTTTAGAGAGAAGTTATACATTACAGTTTTACGTATATGTGTAATGTCGCCTTCCTAGTGTGAAGGTACCTTTACAGATTTGTAATGACTATAAATATTGATGCGTTGAAAACAAGTTGATAAAAAATGAAAAAAACAATATTAACCTTGATTAGTATTCAAGTGATGTGTTAATGTAATATATATTGCAACAACAACACTGTCTATGAATTCTGATCACGAAAATCAGAAAAACAAAATCTTCTCTTATTATAGACTCTCCACACGTGCACATAACATACGATATAAAAAATAACCACCTCTGTAAACGTTAAGTTCTCTTTGGTATGTCAGTTAAGTGTAGAAAATAGTCTATAATAGCGATGTGGTGATATCTGCAGTGCGCTAAGCAAGGTTTCAATAACCAGAGAGAAAGTTTTTTTACGTTTATTAAAAACGGACCGTAACCCATTTGCCAACATCAGATTATTGTGCACGAGGTCAGTGTTCAGTAAACGTTTTTTTGCTTCAAAGTTTTTTTGTATTAATACTGAAGTAAGTACCAAATTTATTATATATTAAATTATGCAATTATATCACCATAATATAAACATATAGAACTCTTTAATTTTTTATAGTATTACAAAGTTGAAAAAATCAATAGATATAATATCCGAGAAACATAAAAGCGATTAATAATTGATAGTTTCAATATTATTTACAGAGAAAATTAATAAAAAAATGAGTGATATTTACCGTATTATTGAATAAGCAGTATGAATTACAAGAAAACGTGTTAACGTCGCAAACATCAAGTTTACGTTTCTGTGGTAATTCAGTTTGTTTACGTCGTTGTAAATAAATTTTCTTGCTGACAATTTTTCCTTTCCATCGATATTGTCTGCAGGCTGTGTTCACTCAGTATATTTCTATCAGAATTTGTATTTTTAAATCGTTCCCAGGTCACGGCAAGGCGCTTCGAGCGATTTTCATTTTTTGCAACCATGGAAACGTTTATATTTTAAATTGTAATCAATCTAGAGTTCACAAACTGTCATTCAAAAAATTGTTTTATCATTTATAAAATAATATTTGATATAAGAATGGGTCGTTATTGTGACGAACTGTGAAAAATCTCAAAGTACGATTATTTTACATGTCCTAAGCAATCACGAGGTAAGTTACACTTGTGATCTAAAAGCATTTATCATTTTCAATGTATTTTGTAAATTCCAGTAAATTCATACTGTTTAGCTACTATATTATAAGCTCCACGAAGTTTAAATTATAGCAATTTTTTAATTTTACAAATGAGATAAGTCTTAAATGAGTTATTGAGAATATTGAAACAAATATAACAATCAAATATAGACAATAAATGTGATTATCTTTCAAACCATCGATTATCTAAGTTGTTCGTTCTTTTATTTAGGTTTTAGAAGAAAGTTCGAAAGGAAGCGACACCAAAAGGATAGTCGATTTATCACCAAAGGCTCGCTATTATTACAAAGTCGCCAGAGGCATGCTAAAAACCGCCAGAAAAATCGACTTGAGTAGGTACAGGAGATAATCATAAACGCATAGAACTTCTATGCGTTTATGATTATTTATGATTATCTATGATAGAAGCCTTAATACGACCAGGTACTCAGTGCACAAGCGTTTATTCGGTGTGTAATGAAGTAATTGTGTTATTTAAAATAAACTGACGTTTATTCTGATAGCACAACTTTGCAAGTATTTTTACATAAGGACTTATGTAAGTAAAGTAAATAATATATTAAGAGAATTAGATTTGCTAACGATAATATTAAAAAACTAGATTTAAAAAATATTCTATTAGAAATAGTAAGTTTTCAAAAAACTCACTATTTCAATCTTCATATTTTTTTTATTTTTTTAATTTGAATTTTGCGGTACCGGTAAAATAGCATCAGCAGCGCCACTTGCACTGGTGACCTGGGACAGAACAAAAATGTAAAATTTGACCTTGAACGTCAAGTCTATAAAATTATCTAATCTATGATTGTCTGTAAGGGTTTTTCTAAAATTGGATAATACCAACTATTAAAATGGTGCGGTGTTGTAACGCTTTCCTGAATAAAAAAACAAGAATTATTTTAATCATTAAATAAAATAGAATTAAATTGGAAATTTACAAACGTATGTATTTGTCCCCTAATTTGTTACTTTAATTTTTGGAATGATTTGTGACGATGATCAGTGACAAAAAATTAAAAGTTTTTTATTTTTTTTAAATTTAAATTCAAGGTACAGTCACAAACAATAGTTATTTTACAATTTTTACTTATATTTGTTGACATTGCGTAAATCGTTGTTTGACCAATCTATACCAATATATAAAGATCTATAATCTCAGGTGTCAGGAGTATTGTTTGACTGATCTATACCAATATATAAAGATCTATGATCTTAAGTGTCAGAAGTTAAAAAGATGGCGAATATGCGCTATGACGACAGTCATAACAGGGGTAAATAGTTATAATTGTGATAATAATTGTAAAGTTGATAAATAAAACTGCTAAAAATAAAAACAATATTTTTCCTTTCATAATAAAAATAAATAATATAATAACAATATTGAGATTTTTATGTTAATATTATTAAAATGATCACTAAATTTTATTCTTTTAGAAAACTTAATATCAAAATGTTATTAACTTTTGTTTCCGATTGTATCGACAAATCATCCTTAATTTGATTTTTTAAAGAACGAAGCTTTTAGATGTCCAGAGAAAAATTAGATTTGTACAAATTATGATTTTTTAGACAAATTAACTTTTACGTGGCTGCTTTTTTTTAAATTTTAACACATAATATCAACTAAGATTTATTTTCTATTTTTTTCTATTTTTTCAGAATTTAAAATGTTTAAATGTGGAAATTGTGACAAATTGTTCTCACATTATGAGAGTCTCTTCAGGCACAAAAAAGTGTGCGGAAAACTTTACAGCTATAATCATCTTTGTGAAAAATGCGGCATTTTAATGTCAGATGGGCTTGCAGAACATTCTTGCTTGACATTTTTAAAACGTAAAACTTTGCTCAACTTCAACTCCGAATCCAATAAAAAATGTAAAGTACTTAAACAGGAAGAAACTTGTAACAGTGAAAATATAAAATGTACTTTTCTCACACAAAATGCTGATAATGATAAATTATGTGAGATTTGTAATATATTTGTAAAAAATATGTTCGCACATATGCGTAGCAAAACGCACAAAGCTAATTTTATAGCTTGCGATTCTTTTAACAACGACTCGAATATACGTATTTTGCAAACAGCTTTCAAATCTAGAATTGCTAGCTATCAAATATCTGATTCTAACCATTTTGCGTGTATAGATGATTTTATGACTGAAATAAAACGCAAATTTTCAAATGTAATTATCAGTTATATTATTCAACATAATGCTGTTAAAATAAACGTGGAACTATTTGCTATTTATGAAAAGAATGTTAATGATGAATCTATAAGCGATATAAAGTCATTCAACACAAAGAACCGCATAGTAACAATATCGGATAATATTAAGGATGTTTTTGAAAAGTTCACTTCTGAAGTAAGGACTCAAAGCCAAGAATTTGAGGGTGCAGGTTCGGGTTGGTCGTTGAAAAAAGTGCTTTTCTTAGAGGTGTATATCAATAAATATACACCGCTAAGAGGATCAATGCATATAGATTTACCTAAAGATATTAAAGCTCGGCATGCGGTTTTAAATCTTCAAAATGCAGATGAATTCTGCTTTAAGTGGGCTATATTATCAGCTCTATATCCGGCGAAGGATAATGCTAGAAGAATATCTAAATACTTACAGTATTCTGATACACTTAATTTTGCCGACATCGAGTTTCCTGTATCAATAAAAGATATTTCCAAGTTTGAACGGTTAAATAAAATTAGCGTAAATGTTTGGGGCATTGAGGGAGAAAATGGAAAGTCTAAAATTGTCGGCCCACTCCATCATACGAAAAAGCGTCTATCAACACATGTTAATTTGCTGTACATTACCGACGGACAACTTGAACATTTTTGTTGGATAAAAAACATGTCAAAACTTTTATCGTCGCAACTCTCTAAGCACACTGAGGTTAAAAATATCTGCGATGGATGCTTAGCTTATTTTCAAACCGGTGCTAAATTAGAACGCCATCAACGCGAAGATTGTGGTCACGTGAGCGTCATTCTGCCTAAAGAGGGTGAAAACATGGTTAAATTTAAAAATTATGCTAAGCAACTTAATGTTCCATATGTGATTTATGCCGATTTTGAGGCAATTTTAAAACCAATCAGCACGTGCAATCCCAGCCCAGATAATTCTTATACGATGGATGTAAATTTACACGAAGCGCATAGTTACGGATACTACATTCATTGCTCATTCGATGAGAGTCAGTCGCGATATGTTTCATATCGCGGTAAAAACTGTACAGACACGTTTATGCGCATGATATATACCGAAGCTGAACATATCTCAAAAGTGTTGAACACCGTTGAACCTATGCGTATATCTAACGAAGAGGAATTATTATTTCAAACGAGTTCACTATGTCACATCTGCAGCGGAAAACTTGATGAAGATAGAGTTAGAGATCACTGCCATCTTACCGGCAAATTCAGAGGCCCGGCGCATAATGAATGTAATATTAATTATAAACTTCCGAAGTTTATACCCGTTGTGTTGCATAATCTGTCAAACTACGATGGACACTTGATAGTTCCAGCCTTAGGACTTGATAATGGTAAAATTAATGTTATTCCCGAAAATAAGCAAAAATACATTTCATTCTCCAAACGTATTGGTAATGGCATCGAGCTTCGCTTCATCGACTCACTCCGTTTTATGACATCCAGTTTGGAAAAGTTAGCTTCAAATCTACCACCGGAATTAAAACACATTACCAGACGAAATTTTCCAGCAGATGAGCATTTTAATCAGGTTACTGTTAAGGGTGTATATCCGTATGAATACACAGATTCTTGGGAAAGACTTGAAGAATCTGAACTACCAGCGATCGAGAAGTTTCACTCTAAGTTGACCGATTCTAACATTACGCCTGAAGAGTATGAGCGGGCTAAGAAAGTCTGGACGTCGTTTGACTGTAAAACGCTTGGCGAGTACAGCGATTTGTACTTGAAAACCGATGTCCTGCTTCTAGCTGACGTTTTTGAGAATTTTCGTCACGTATGTTACGAAGCATACGGGCTCGATCCGCTCCAATACTATACGGCCCCAGGCCTTAGCTGGGACGCTATGCTGAAATATACCCATATCCAATTGGAATTGTTGACAGATATAGATATGCTACATTTTGTTAAGAAAGGTATACGTGGCGGTATCGCGCAGTGTTCGGGGCATCGGGCTGTTGCCAACAATAAATATCTTGACAATTACGATCCTGAGAAGCTGAGCAATTATATTATTTACTTGGACGCAAATAACCTAGTAAGCTAATACTTATATAATACTTATATAATTAATACTTATATGATATAACACATGTTTTTAACACCTATTTTTTTTTCTTTTTTTCATTGAAGTATGGATACGCCATGTCTCTAAATCTTCCAACCGGTGGTTTTCGATGGTTAGATAAAAGTGAGGTTGATGCATTTGATGTCAACGCCGTATCATCTACAAGCGACGAAGGTTATTTTCTCGAGGTGGATCTCAAATATCCTAAACATTTACACGATCTCCATCGTGATTTACCGTTTTGTGTTGAAAATTTAATCCCCCCAGAAGCTACAACAAAAAACTCAAAGCTAATTCCAAACGTTATGGATAAATCGAAATACGTTATACATATTCGAAATCTTCAGCAGGCTTTAAAACATGGTCTAGTGTTGGAGAAAACACATCGCGTGCTTCGATTTAATCAGTCGCCGTGGCTGAAGTCGTATATTGAGCTAAACACAACGATGCGGACGAACGCTTGCAACGATTTTGAAAAGGATTTTTTTAAACTGATGAATAATTCGGTCTTTGGTAGGTTTTTTTAATTAATTCAACTTCATACTATACTATAGTGACATGATTATATTTTCTATTCAATTCTAGGAAAAACTATGGAATCTGTCGACAAAAGACTTGATGTACGCATTGTCTCAAAATGGGAGAACGTTGGTAAAAGGTTAGGTGCTAGAGCGCTCATCGCACGACCAAATTTTCATTCGCTTACCATTTTTAAAGATGAGCTGGTTGCAATACAACTAAATAAATTAAAAGTTAAATATGATAAACCTATTTATATTGGCTTTACTGTCCTCGAGCTATCTAAGGAACTTATGTATGAATTCCATCATGAAAAAATGATTCCTCTGTATGGCGATTGTTTAGAACTATTATACTTTGACACAGACGGACTAATTTATAATATTTATACCGACGATGTATATGCGGATATGAAGGCCCACATCCATTTGTACGACACTTCAGACTATGCTTTGAATAATCCTTATAGCATACCTCGAGTCAATAAAAAAGTCTTGGGAAAAATGAAAGATGAGCTAAGGGGGCGGCGTGCTTGCGAATATAATGGCGTATGTGCAAAAACTTACAGTATTGTTATCGAAGGAGAAACTGAGATCAAGAAAGCTAAAGGTGTTAAAAAATCCACTGTTGCTAATCACCTATCTAGGCAGGACTATCGCGCATGCGTCTTAAATAAAAAGGAGGCATTGCGCGTAATGTATACATTTAAAACTACCAAACACGAAGTACGAACATGCAAATTGAAAAAAGTTGCTCTAAGTGCTAGGGCTGACGATAAACGGTTCCCACTCCCAGGATTGACTAAAACGCTGCCTTGGGGGCATCATCGTATACAGCAGGCTGAATTTCTCGGTGCATTAGATCTATGTTATGATAAGCGTAAATAGGTAATTATTTTTTTCCTATAAATATCGATAGATTTCTAAATTTTGATTCATTCGAAGCGTAAATAGGTAATTATTTTTTTCCTATAAATATCGATAGATTTCTAAATTTTGATTCATTCGCTATCTTTTAGTGGAGGAGGGTGGTATATTACTCAACATCAATTTTCACTTTTTGAAAAACATATTTTGAGTTTTTTGAAAAAATTAAAGTACATCAGCTATATACTAAATATGTTTAAATGTCAAGAATGTTATAAATCCTTTAATAATGAAAGCTGCTATAAAACTCACACAATTTCGTGTAGTGGTAGTAATAGTCGATGCCAAAGCTGTAATAAAATTTTTATGTGGTCTGATGCTTTAAAAAATCATAAATGTTCAAAAATGTCGTGTTATAAGCGTGAAATTGACACTGCTGACGATTTACTAAATCGTACATGCTTAGATCGCCCCTCTAACGTCACAGGGAGTGGACTGAAAAACAGTTTAGATAATAATACATCTTGTCATAATAATAAATTATTTTATTGTAGAAAATGCGACGTTTCTACTGCTATAAGAAACAAGATCTCTCATAAAAAAAGTTTATTGCATAAACAAGGAACAATTATATCGACAATTTATACCGATGACGATTTGAGGATAAATATTGTAGAACTTGAATCTACATTTAAAAAGCGCATTGCGACCTATCGCGTGTATAATGAAGCTAGAGAATTTACTAGCGTTAATGATTATATGACATCAGTTAAAAGGATAGTGATACAGCTTATTCAAAATAAAATAGATAAACTTGTGGCGATAAAAATTAATTTTGAGCTTTTTGCACAATACATATTGCAAAAGCCTTCTACTGATCAGGAAATTGTTGGCGATATAAAGTCTTTTAACACCAGGTTTGAAGTAATAAATAAGTTTTCAAATCTTTCAGAAATATATAATCGTTACAGCTCGAAAATTGAAGCAAAAAGTCAGCAATTTCAAGAGCGAGATAGCGGATGGGCTTTATCGAAACTGTTATTCCTAGAAATCAATATTAATGAATATAATCCAATTAAAAATATTTAAATTATACTTTAATAATATATTTTTTCAGATTTAACGCTAATAATATTCTTTTTTCAGACTCTAATTACTCTTATTTACTCTTATTGTAGGTTTTTACCACTAGGTTTGAAGTAATAAACGTGTTTTTTAAATGTTTCAGAAAAATATGATTTGTCGTTACAGCTCAAAGATTGAAGCAAAAAAAGTTATGAATTTCAAGAGCAAGATAGCGGATGGGCTTTATCGAAACTATTATTGCGGATACTTTTTTTATATTTAAAAACGCCTTTTTTACAGGATTTTATGTTTATGTCAACTGCAATTTTTTTAACTATAAACTATTGGAGATTTCATAAAAGAGTCTTTCGTAATTATTAGTATTAAAATTAACTATTTTTTATCCATATTAATCTTTTGAACCCTAAATCCTTTTTTCTCCCTATGCGCGTTGGATCTCTAAGGTGCATAAATCCTATCCCAGCATAGGAATGTGATACTTGCTCGTTAGTCTATGCCGCATAGTTGAACAAATCTCACGCGGATAGGGGTGTATAATGCCTACGTCATTCGATTATCCGCGAGAGATTTTTCCAACTAGCAAAATCACAACACGCGTAATTATGTAACCTCTTTTTTTACACAATCTAAAAAATATGTTTTTTTATAGGTTCTATAAGTCCGATGACGTATGACCAGCTGTGCTGTTTGTGCAAGTTTGTGCACAGGCAGATCTAGCTGTTTCTGTTCGAATCCCGGCGGGTAGATGCGGTGTATCTTTCGCCGAGAAAACGGTAATTCCTGTACCGGCCATCTTGATTGAGGTTTTCCATGGTTTCCCCTCAATTAATTCCAGATAAATATCGAGATGGTTCCTTATTCGAGGCCATGGCCGATTACCTACCAAAACTCCTAGCTCAAAATTGCCTATCCTATCCTAATTTCCTGTAATTCCTTCATTCACCCATTATTAATAATATAATAATAAGATAATGTAAGTTTTTTATTTCATATTTTCATTTTTTGTATGTTTTTATGCATGTTTTAAATATTGTTACACCCCTGTAATATAATCAAACACTTACTGTTTATAGAAAGCGATATGCAACCAAAATAAAGATGATTGTAGTCCCCAAATACAAAATTTAACAATATACTTACTTGGTTAGTTAATATTTTGTTTAACCTATATCTATTATAACCTATATCTATAAAGTATACCTAGATAATAGTGTAATTGTTTTAACCAATAAAATCTATTAAAGATAGTTGAATTTATAAAAAGTGTTATATATGTGTAGAAAACATTATGTAAATAGGAGAGATGGTTGGAAATGAATAATGACATTTTAAGTATTTTTTAAAATTGTATATATATTAATCATAAGTGTTACATGGTATTCAGTATTCAAATTATAATAAAATCAGTGAATATATAATTTATTTACAATGTATTAACTGTTTAAGTGTACAATATTTCTTGGAATTTCACATAATTCAGATCTATTTACGATGTAGTTAATCGTTACGCTTATTATTGTTAGATATTTTTTTTGAGAGAACGGGGTGACATCGTTCCACTCTTATCTTTTTAAGCAAATTCAGTTTCGATTCAGTAGACTTATTCTTCTCTCTGACAAAAGCTTTTTGTTCGTTTATACGCTTTTTGTTCGTTTATACATTTTAATTCGAGTTATATGTATTTTTTGAAAAAATTATTTGATCAAATCCCTTTTCCTGAGCTGTTGCACTATCGATTGAATTTCTTCTTTATGTTCCGATTTCGCACCCCCGACTTCATACAAGACCTTCAATCGTTCGATTAATATATTCGGGTCTTCAGTGTCTTCGTATTCAGAATAATGTAAGGAAATCGACTCTTCACAGTTCACTTCCGGTTTCTCTTTATAGCAGTTAACTTGTTTTTTTACCGAATTTTCACCATCTCTTTTCTCGCATTTAGAGCGCAAAGGTTGAAATAGCTTGGAAATGATTTGTCTATACTTGAAACTTCCGTCACCGGAGATTTGTTCTGACGATCTATAGTTGCGTTTGTGAGCGCTGGTCAGAAGCAGAAGCGATTTATACAGCATCAAGTCCTTTGTATCATAATTTAGAGGTCTTCTATCAAAAAGTAGTTCCGCCAGACCGTCGGTTAGTTCAAACTTGCGATTTCCATCAATGATCAATACTTTGTTTATTATACGTACAGGTCTACAACCTAGCATAAACTTCATATCTTTATCATCGAATCTAACACAAAATCTGTCGACCCTGTGCCCATCATAGTACAGAACACAATCGTCGTTTCTTGATCTATCTCCTACTCTGTTTTGTTTTTCGCTCGACATTTTTCAGTCTGCAGTCAGACTAACACTGATTGAAAAACTCTTGATTCTAGCTATATATATATAGACTGATTAGAAAACTATCTCAAACGGGGTTCAAACAATGTCGAAACAGACGCAACACGGGTACCTAACAGGGTCGAAATAGATACAGAACAGAGGTCAAACAGAGGTCAAACAGTGTGTTAACTGATACAGGGCAGATACCTAATAGGGTCGAAATAGATACAGAACAGAGGTCAAACAGAGGTCAAACAGAGGTCAAACAGAGTTAGAACAGAGGTCAAACAGTGTGTTAACTGATACAGAACAAATACCTAATAGAGTTGAAACAGATACAAGATAGGTGTATAAAAAATATGTAAAATATATATGAAAATAGAGACATGAGAACTCTCTCTCTCTCTCGATAGGAACCTTAATGTTAAAAGTATCTCTGCAGATTGTTGTGAACACTCGTTTTAAAGTATAAATAACAATTTTTATTTCAGTGTGATTTCTAATGATTTATATAATAATATATAATAACGTAATCAAAGTAATTACTCAATATCATGAATAAACTTACGTACTAAAAAGCATAAAAATGGTTCTGTCTATCTGTCTGTCTGTCTATCTTCTTGATAAAAAAAACAAATGGAATGTCCGTCTATCTGTTCGCTAATATTTATTCCTGTCTGAACCTATAAAAAGCTACTACTTACGATTTCCATCAATGATCAATACTTTGTTTATTATGCGTACAGATCTACAACTTTACAGGATGGTTCATCGCAATAGTACTTTAGTTGAGTAGTAATTAATTTTTAATTTCTCAACGTTTAGCTATTGACAAATAACAGCTCATTGCAGTTTTATAGCATAGTACGTGAGTGATGTATTGTAAAAGTGAACAGTTTGGAGAGGTGCAAAGCTAACAAATTAATAAAACTTATTGCGAGGACAATATTATTATAGAAGTAATATTCTTTTATCTAACCTCTAGAATTTATTCCTGTCTGAACCTATAAAAAAGCTACTAGGAAGATTTTTATAATAATATGAGGTTTTAAATAAGAAAATTTGATATAAATAAAATACATGCTTATTATTATAACCTATTGTAATAAATTCCAATTATAACGCATCACATATTGTACTTGATAACAAGGCAGCGCAGTATTAAAAAACACCCTGTAACCACATTTTTGCTTGTATTCAATCAACCTTAAATGATCATAGAAGCGACGTGTTTCTGTGTAACGCAACGTGTTTTATATATACATGTTTTAACGACGCTTGGGCAATACGGTGCGATGGCTCTGTGGTAGAGTGTTGGACGGCCGACCTAAGGGTCCCGGGTTCGAAAACACACTGGCTCTGGCATGAAAAAAAAGCTGTGCGGGCTGCCTACGTTGTAGGCGATTAAAATATCGAAGACATCAGCTCTGTAGCTTATGTATTGCAGATTGCATACCTACCTGGGGTTATCTTTTGCAATAAACTACAATATACCATTCAAACGCATCAGTAAAAAAATAACCCCGTTGCAACGTCTCGACGAACTCTTGTCGTCGGATGGGGCGGAAGAGGGGGCGGTGGAGTAGGGGGCTATTAACGAAGAACGTCGAGAGAGTCGTCGTCGACGACCACCATGCAAATATTGCACAAATTATTAAAAGTGGAGGGGGTAAAAATGGGCGACTCTGCGACCTGAAACGTCATCAAATCGGTTGATCCAGGACATACCTATTATCATCTACTAACACCTTTATCTGAAATGCCTATCGACACCTATATCTGAAATGCCTATCGACACCTATATCTGAAATGCCTATCGACACCTATATCTGAAATGCCTATCGACACCTATTTTTGAAATGCCTATCGGAAACTACATCTGAAATGCCTATCAGCACCTATATTTGAAATGCCTATCGGCAACCATATCTGGAATGCCTATCGGCACCTATATTTGAAATGCCTATCGGCTTCTATATCTGAAATGCCTATCGGCACCTATTTTTAAACTGCCAATCGGCAACTATATCTGAAATGCCTATCGGCACCTGTATCTGAAATGCCTATCGACACCTATATCTGAAATGCCTATCGACACCTATATCTGAAATGCCTATCGACACCTATATCTGAAATGCCTATCGACACCTATATCTGAAATGCCTATCGACACCTATATCTGAAATGCCTATCGACACCTATATCTGAAATGCCTATCGACACCTAAATCTGAAATGCCTATCGACACCTATTTTTGAAATGCCTATCGGAAACTACATCTGAAATGCCTATCAGCACCTATATTTGAAATGCCTATCGGCAACCATATCTGGAATGCCTATCGGCACCTATATTTGAAATGCCTATCGGCTTCTATATCTGAAATGCCTATCGGCACCTATTTTTAAAATGCCAATCGGCAACTATATCTGAAATGCCTATCGGCACCTATATCTGAAATGCCTATCGACACCTATATCTGAAATGCCTATCGACACTTATATCTGAAATGCCTATCGACACCTATATCTGAAATGCCTATCGACACCTATATCTGAAATGCCTATCGACACCTATATCTGAAATGCCTATCGACACCTATATCTGAAATGCCTATCGACACCTATATCTGAAATGCCTATCGACACCTATATCTGAAATGCCTATCGACACCTATTTTTGAAATGCCTATCGGAAACTACATCTGAAATGCCTATCAGCACCTATATTTGAAATGCCTATCGGCAACCATATCTGGAATGCCTATCGACACCTATATCTGAAATGCCTATCGACACCTATATCTGAAATGCCTATCGACACCTATATCTGAAATGCCTATCGACACCTATATCTAAAATGCCTATAGACACCTATATCTGAAATGCCTATCGACACCTATATCTGAAATGCCTATCGACACCTATTTTTGAAATGCCTATCGGAAACTACATCTGAAATGCCTATCAGCACCTATATTTGAAATGCCTATCGGCAACCATATCTGGAATGCCTATCGGCACCTATATTTGAAATGCCTATCGGCTTCTATATCTGAAATGCCTATCGGCACCTATTTTTAAAATGCCAATCGGCAACTATATCTGAAATGCCTATCGGCACCTATATCTGAAATGCCTATCGACACCTATATCTGAAATGCCTATCGACACCTATATCTGAAATGCCTATCGACACCTATATCTGAAATGCCTATCGACACCTATATCTGAAATGCCTATCGACACGTATATCTGAAATGCCTATCGACACCTATATCTGAAATGCCTATCGACACCTATATCTGAAATGCCTATCGACACCTATATCTGAAATGCCTATCGACACCTATTTTTGAAATGCCTATCGGAAACTACATCTGAAATGCCTATCAGCACCTATATTTGAAATGCCTATCGGCAACCATATCTAGAATGCCTATCGGCACCTATATTTGAAATGCCTATCGGCTTCTATATCTGAAATGCCTATCGGCACCTATTTTTAAAATGCCAATCGGCTACTATATCTGAAATGCCTATCGGCACCTATATCTGAAATGCCTATCGACACCTATATCTGAAATGCCTATCGACACCTATATCTGAAATGCCTATCGACACCTATATCTGAAATGCCTATCGACACCTATATCTGAAATGCCTATCGACACCTATATCTGAAATGCCTATCGACACCTATATCTGAAATTCCAATCGACACCTATATCTGAAATGCCTATCGACACCTATTTTTGAAATGCCTATCGGAAACTACATCTGAAATGCCTATCAGCACCTATATTTGAAATGCCTATCGGCAACCATATCTGGGATGCCTATCGGCACCTATATTTGAAATGCCTAACGGCTTCTATATCTGAAATGCCTATCGGCACCTATTTTTAAAATGCCAATCGGCAACTATATCTGAAATGCCTATCGGCACCTATATCTGAAATGCCTATCGACACCTATATCTGAAATGCCTATCGACACCTATATCTGAAATGCCTATCGACATCTATATCTGAAATGCCTATCGACACCTATATCTGAAATGCCTATCGACACCTATATCTGAAATGCCTATCGACACCTATATCTGAAATGCCTATCGACACCTATATCTGAAATGCCTATCGACACCTATATCTGAAATGCCTATCGACACCTATTTTTGAAATGCCTATCGGAAACTACATTTGAAATGCCTATCAGCACCTATATTTGAAATGCCTATCGGCAACCATATCTGGAATGCCTATCGGCACCTATATTTGAAATGCCTATCGGCTTCTATATCTGAAATGCCTATCGGCACCTATTTTTAAAATGCCAATCGGCAACTATATCTGAAATGCCTATCGGCACCTATATCTGAAATGCCTATCGACACCTATATCTGAAATGCCTATCGACACCTATATCTGAAATGCCTATCGACACCTATATCTGAAATGCCTATCGACACCTATATCTGAAATGCCTATCGACACCTATATCTGAAATGCCTATCGACACCTATATCTGAAATGCCTATCGACACCTATATCTGAAATGCCTATCGACACCTATTTTTGAAATGCCTATCGGAAACTACATCTGAAATGCCTATCAGCACCTATATTTGAAATGCCTATCGGCAACCATATCTGGAATGCCTATCGGCACCTATATTTGAAATGCCTATCGCCTTCTATATCTGAAATGCCTATCGGCACCTATTTTTAAACTGCCAATCGGCAACTATATCTGAAATGCCTATCGGCACCTATATCTGAAATGCCTATCGACACTTATATCTGAAATGCCTATCGACACCTATATCTGAAATGCCTATCGACACCTATATCTGAAATGCCTATCGACACCTATATCTGAAATGCCTATCGACACCTATATCTGAAATGCCTATCGACACCTATATCTGAAATGCCTATCGACACCTATATCTGAAATGCCTTTCGACACCTATATCTGAAATGCCTACGACACTTATATCTGAAATGCCTATCGACACCTATATCTGAAATGCCTATCGACACCTATATCTGTAATGCCTATCGACACCTATATCTGAAATGCCTATCGACACCTATATCTGAAATGTCTATCGACACCTATTTTTGAAATTCCTATCGGAAACTACATCTGAAATGCCTATCAGCACCTATATTTCAAATGCCTATCGGCAACCATATCTGGAATGCCTATCGGCACCTATATTTGAAATGCCTATCGGCTTCTATATCTGAAATGCCTATCGGCACCTATTTTTAAAATGCCAATCGGCAACTATATCTGAAATGCCTATTGGCACCTATATCTGAAATGCCTATCGACACCTATATCTGAAATGCCTATCGACACCTATATCTGAAATGCCTATCGACACCTATATCTGAAATGCCTATCGACACCTATATCTGAAATGCCTATCGACACCTATATCTGAAATGCCTATCGACACCTATATCTGAAATGCCTATCGACACCTATATCTGAAATGCCTATCGACACCTATATCTGAAATGCCTATCGACACCTATTTTTGAAATGCCTATCGAAAACTACATCTCAAATGCCTATCAGCACCTATATTTGAAATGCCTATCGGCAACCATATCTGGAATGCCTATCGGCAACTATATTTGAAATGCCTATCGGCTTCTATATCTGAAATGCCTATCGGCACCTATTTTTAAAATGCCAATCGGCAACTATATCTGAAATGCCTATCGGCACCTATATCTGAAATGCCTATCGACACCTATATCTGAAATGCCTATCGACACCTATATCTGAAATGCCTATCGACACCTATATCTGAAATGCCTATCGACACCTATATCTGAAATGCCTATCGACACCTATATCTGAAATGCCTATCGACACCTATATCTGAAATGCCTATCGACACCTATATCTGAAATGCCTATCGACACCTATTTTTGAAATGCCTATCGAAAACTACATCTGAAATGCCTATCAGCACCTATATTTGAAATGCCTATCGGCAACCATATCTGGAATGCCTATCGGCACCTATATTTGAAATGCCTATCGGCTTCTATATCTGAAATGCCTATCGGCACCTATTTTTAAAATGCCAATCGGCAACTATATCTGAAATGCCTATCGGCACCTATATCTGAAATGCCTATCGCCACCTATATCTGAAATGCCTATCGACACCTATATCTGAAATGCCTATCGACACCTATATCTGAAATGCCAATCGACACCTATATCTGAAATGCCTATCGACACCTATATCTGAAATGCCTATCGACACCTATATCTGAAATGCCTATCGACACCTATATCTGAAATGCCTATCGACACCTATTTTTGAAATGCCTATCGGAAACTACATCTGAAATGCCTATCAGCACCTATATTTGAAATGCCTATCGGCAACCATATCTGGAATGCCTATCGGCACCTATATTTGAAATGCCTATCGGCTTCTATATCTGAAATGCCTATCGGCACTTATTTTTAAAATGCCAATCGGCAACTATATCTGAAATGCCTATCGGCACCTATATCTGAAATGCCTATCGACACCTATATCTGAAATGCCTATCGACACCTATATCTGAAATGCCTATCGACACCTATATCTGAAATGCCTATCGACACCTATATCTGAAATGCCTATCGACACCTATATCTGAAATGCCTATCGACACCTATATCTGAAATGCCTATCGACACCTATATCTGAAATGCCTATCGACACATATTTTTGAAATGCCTATCGGAAACTACATCTGAAATGCCTATCAGCACCTATATTTAAAATGCCTATCGGCAACCATATCTGGAATGCCTATCGGCACCTATATTTGAAATGCCTATCGGCTTCTATATCTGAAATGCCTATCGGCACCTATTTTTAAAATGCCAATCGGCAACTATATCTGAAATGCCTATCGGCACCTATATCTGAAATGCCTATTGACACCTATATCTGAAATGCCTATCGACACCTATATCTGAAATGCCTATCGACACCTATATCTGAAATGCCTATCGACACCTATATCTGAAATGCCTATCGACACCTATATCTGAAATGCCTATCGACACCTATATCTGAAATGCCTATCGACACCTATATCTGAAATGCCTATCGACACCTATTTTTGAAATGCCTATCGGAAACTACATCTGAAATGCCTATCAGCACCTATATTTGAAAAGCCTATCGGCAACCATATCTGGAATGCCTATCAACACCTATATTTGAAATGCCTATCGGCTTCTATATCTGAAATGCCTATCGGCACCTATTTTTAAAATGCCAATCGGCAACTATATCTGAAATGCCTATCGGCACCTATATCTGAAATGCCTATCGACACCTATATCTGAAATGCCTATCGACACCTATATCTGAAATGCCTATCGACACCTATATCTGAAATGCCTATCGACACCTATATCTGAAATGCCTATCGACACCTATATCTGAAATGCCTATCGACACCTATATCTGAAATGCCTATCGACACCTATATCTGAAATGCCTATCGACACCTATATCTGAAATGCCTATCGACACCTATATCTGAAATGCCTATCGACACCTATATCTGAAATGCCTATCGACACCTATATCTGAAATGCCTATCGACACCTATATCTGAAATGCCTATCGACACCTATATCTGAAATGCCTATCGACACCTATATCTGAAATGCCTATCGACACCTATTTTTGAAATGCCTATCGAAAACTACATCTGAAATGCCTATCAGCACCTATATTTGAAATGCCTATCGACACCTATATCTGAAATGCCTATCGACACCTATATCTGAAATGCCTATCGACACCTATATCTGAAATGCCTATCGACACCTACATCTGAAATGCCTATCGACACCTATATCTGAAATGCCTATCGACACCTATTTTTGAAATGCCTATCGGAAACTACATCTGAAATGCCTATCAGCACCTATATTTGAAATGCCTATCGGCAACCATATCTGGAATGCCTATCGGCACCTATATTTGAAATGCCTATCGGCTTCTATATCTGAAATGCCTATCGGCAACTATTTTTAAAATGCCAATCGGCAACTATATCTGAAATGCCTATCGGCACCTATATCTGAAATGCCTATCGACACCTATATCTGAAATGCCTATCGACACCTATATCTGAAATGCCTATCGACACCTATATCTGAAATGCCTATCGACACCTATATCTAAAATGCCTATCGACACCTATATCTGAAATGCCTATCGACACCTATATCTGAAATGCCTATCGACACCTATATCTGAAATGCCCATCGACACCTATTTTTGAAATGCCTATCGGAAACTACATCTGAAATGCCTATCAGCACCTATATTTGAAATGCCTATCGGCAACCATATCTGGAATGCCTATCGGCACCTATATTTGAAATGCCTATCGGCTTCTATATCTGAAATGCCTATCGGCACCTATTTTTAAACTGCCAATCGGCAACTATATCTGAAATGCCTATCGGCACCTATATCTGAAATGCCTATCGACACCTATATCTGAAATGCCTATCGACACCTATATCTGAAATGCCTATCAACACCTTTATCTGAAATGCCTATCGACACCTATATCTGAAATGCCTATCGACACCTATATCTGAAATGCCTATCGACACCTATATCTGAAATGCCTATCGACACCTATATCTGAAATGCCTATCGACACCTATTTTTGAAATGCCTATCGGAAACTACATCTGAAATGCCTATCAGCACCTATATTTGAAATGCCTATCGGCAACCATATCTGGAATGCCTATCGGCACCTATATTTGAAATGCCTATCGGCTTCTATATCTGAAATGCCTATCGGCACCTATTTTTAAACTGCCAATCGGCAACTATATCTGAAATGCCTATCGGCACCTATATCTGAAATGCCTATCGACACCTATATCTGAAATGCCTATCGACACCTATATCTGAAATGCCTATCGACACCTATATCTGAAATGCCTATCGACACCTATATCTGAAATGCCTATCGACACCTATATCTGAAATGCCTATCGACACCTATATCTGAAATGCCTATCGACACCTAAATCTGAAATGCCTATCGACACCTATTTTTGAAATGCCTATCGGAAACTACATCTGAAATGCCTATCAGCACCTATATTTGAAATGCCTATCGGCAACCATATCTGGAATGCCTATCGGCACCTATATTTGAAATGCCTATCGGCTTCTATATCTGAAATGCCTATCGGCACCTATTTTTAAAATGCCAATCGGCAACTATATCTGAAATGCCTATCGGCACCTATATCTGAAATGCCTATCGACACCTATATCTGAAATGCCTATCGACACTTATATCTGAAATGCCTATCGACACCTATATCTGAAATGCCTATCGACACCTATATCTAAAATGCCTATCGACACCTATATCTGAAATGCCTATCGACACCTATATCTGAAATGCCTATCGACACCTATATCTGAAATGCCTATCGACACCTATATCTGAAATGCCTATCGACACCTATTTTTGAAATGCCTATCGGAAACTACATCTGAAATGCCTATCAGCACCTATATTTGAAATGCCTATCGGCAACCATATCTGGAATGCCTATCGACACCTATATCTGAAATGTCTATCGACACCTATATCTGAAATGCCTATCGACACCTATATCTGAAATGCCTATTGACACCTATATCTAAAATGCCTATCGACACCTATATCTGAAATGCCTATCGACACCTATATCTGAAATGCCTATCGACACCTATTTTTGAAATGCCTATCGGAAACTACATCTGAAATGCCTATCAGCACCTATATTTGAAATGCCTATCGGCAACCATATCTGGAATGCCTATCGGCACTTATATTTGAAATGCCTATCGGCTTCTATATCTGAAATGCCTATCGGCACCTATTTTTAAAATGCCAATCGGCAACTATATCTGAAATGCCTATCGGCACCTATATCTGAAATGCCTATCGACACCTATATCTGAAATGCCTATCGACACCTATATCTGAAATGCCTATCGACACCTATATCTGAAATGCCTATCGACACCTATATCTGAAATGCCTATCGACACGTATATCTGAAATGCCTATCGACACCTATATCTGAAATGCCTATCGACACCTATATCTGAAATGCCTATCGACACCTATATCTGAAATGCCTATCGACACCTATTTTTGAAATGCCTATCGGAAACTACATCTGAAATGCCTATCAGCACCTATATTTGAAATGCCTATCGGCAACCATATCTAGAATGCCTATCGGCACCTATATTTGAAATGCCTATCGGCTTCTATATCTGAAATGCCTATCGGCACCTATTTTTAAAATGCCAATCGGCAACTATATCTGAAATGCCTATCGGCACCTATATCTGAAATGCCTATCGACACCTATATCTGAAATGCCTATCGACACCTATATCTGAAATGCCTATCGACACCTATATCTGAAATGCCTATCGACACCTATATCTGAAATGCCTATCGACACCTATATCTGAAATGCCTATCGACACCTATATCTGAAATGCCTATCGACACCTATATCTGAGATGCCTATCGACACCTATTTTTGAAATGCCTATCGGAAACTACATCTGAAATGCCTATCAGCACCTATATTTGAAATGCCTATCGGCAACTATATCTGGAATGCCTATCGGCACCTATATTTGAAATGTCTATCGGCTTCTATATCTGAAATGCCTATCGGCACCTATTTTTAAAATGCCAATCGGCAACTATATCTGAAATGCCTATCGGCACCTATATCTGAAATGCCTATCGACACCTATATCTGAAATGCCTATCGACACCTATATCTGAAATGCCTATCGACACCTATATTTGAAATGCCAATCGACACCTATATCTGAAATGCCTATCGACACCTATATCTGAAATGCCTATCGAAACCTATATCTGAAATGCCTATCGACACCTATATCTTAAATGCCTATCGACACCTATTTTTGAAATGCCTATCGGAAACTACATCTGAAATGCCTATCAGCACCTATATTTGAAATGCCTATCGGCAACCATATCTGGAATGCCTATTGGCACCTATATTTGAAATGCCTATCGGCTTCTATATCTGAAATGCCTATCGGCACCTATTTTTAAAATGCCAATCGGCAACTATATCTGAAATGCCTATCGGCACCTATATCTGAAATGCCTATCGACACCTATATCTGAAATGCATATCGACACCTATATCTGAAATGCCTGTCGACACCTATTATTGAAATGCCTATCGACACCTATATCTGAAATGCCTATCGACACCTATATCTGAAATGCCTATCGACACCTATATCTGAAATGCCTATCGACACCTATATCTGAAATGCCTATCGACACCTATTTTTGAAATGCCTATCGGAAACTACATCTGAAATGCCTATCAGCACCTATATTTGAAATGCCTATCGGCAACCATATCTGGAATGCCTATCGGCACCTATATTTGAAATGCCTATCGGCTTCTATATCTGAAATGCCTATCGGCACCTATTTTTAAAATGCCAATCGGCAACTATATCTGAAATGCCTATCGGCACCTATATCTGAAATGCCTATCGACACCTATATCTGAAATGCCTATCGACACCTATATCTGAAATGCCTATCGACACCTATATCTGAAATGCCTATCGACACCTATATCTGAAATGCCTAGCGACACCTATATCTGAAATGCCTATCGACACCTATTTTTGAAATGCCTATCGGAAACTACATCTGAAATGCCTATCAGCACCTATATTTGAAATGCCTATCGGCAACCATATCTGGAATGCCTATCGGCACCTATATTTGAAATGCCTATCGGCTTCTATATCTGAAATGCCTATCGGCACCTATTTTTTAAATGCCAATCGGCAAATATATCTGAAATGCCTATCGGCACCTAAATCTGAAATGCCTATCGACACCTATATCTGAAATGCCTATCGACACCTATATCTGAAATGCCTATCGACACCTATATCTGAAATGCCTATCGACACCTATATCTGAAATGCCTATCGACACCTATATCTGAAATGCTTATCGACACCTATATCTGAAATGCCTATCGACACCTATATCTGAAATGCCTATCGACACCTATATCTGAAATGCCTATCGACACCTATATCTGAAATGCCTATCGACACCTATTTTTGAAATGCCTATCGGAAACTACATCTGAAATGTTTATCAGCACCTATATTTGAAATGCCTATCGGCAACCATATCTGGAATGCCTATCGGCACCTATATTTGAAATGCCTATCGGCTTCTATATCTGAAATGCCTATCGGCACCTATTTTTAAAATGCCAATCGGCAACTATATCTAAAATGTCTATCGGCACCTATATCTGAAATGCCTATCGACACCTATATCTTAAATGCCTATCGACACCTATATCTGAAATGCCTATCGACACCTATATCTGAAATGCCTATCGACACCTATATCTGAAATGCCTATCGACACCTATATCTGAAATGCCTATCGACACCTATAACTGAAATGCCTATCGACACCTATATCTGAAATGCCTATCGACACCTATTTTTGAAATGCCTATCGGAAACTACATCTGAAATGCCTATCAGCACCTATATTTGAAATGCCTATCGGCAACCATATCTGGAATGCCTATCGGCACCTATATTTGAAATGCCTATCGGCTTCTATATCTGAAATGCCTATCAGCACCTATTTTTAAAATGCCAATCGGCAACTATATCTGAAATGCCTATCGGCACCTATATCTGAAATGCCTATCGACACCTATATCTGAAATGCCTATCGACACCTATATGTGAAATGCCTATCGACACCTATATCTGAAATGCCTATCGACACCTATATCTGAAATGCCTATCGACACCTATATCTGAAATGCCTATCGACACCTATATCTGAAATGCCTATCGACACCTATTTTTGAAATGCCTATCGGAAACTACATCTGAATTGCCTATCAGCACCTATATTTGAAATGCCTATCGGCAACCATATCTGGAATGCCTATCGGCACCTATATTTGAAATGCCTATCGGCTTCTATATCTGAAATGCCTATCGGCACCTATTTTTAAAATGCCAATCAGCAACTATATCTGAAATGCCTATCGCCACCTATATCTGAAATGCCTATCGACACCTATATCTGAAATGCCAATCGACACCTATATCTGAAATGCCTATCGACACCTATATCTGAAATGCCTATCGACACCTATATCTGAAATGCCTATCGACACCTATATCTGAAATGCCTTTCGACACCTATATCTGAAATGCCTATCGACACCTATATCTGAAATGCCTATCGACACCTATTTTTGAAATGCCTATCGGAAACTACATCTGAAATGCCTATCAGCACCTATATTTGAAATGCCTATCGGCAACCATATCTGGAATGCCTATCGGCACCTATATTTGAAATGCCTATCGGCTTCTATATCTGAAATGCCTATCGGCACCTATTTTTAAAATGCCAATCGGCAACTATATCTGAAATGCCTATCGGCACCTATATCTGAAATGCCTATCGACACCTATATCTGAAATGCCTATCGACACCTATATCTGAAATGCCTATCGACACCTATATCTGAAATGCCTATCGACACCTATATCTGAAATGCCTATCGACACCTATATCTGAAATGCCTATCGACATCTATATCTGAAATGCCTATCGACACCTATATCTGAAATGCCTATCGACACCTATATCTGAAATGCCTATCGACACCTATTTTTGAAATGCCTATCGGAAACTACATCTGAAATGCCTATCAGCACCTATATTTAAAATGCCTATCGGCAACCATATCTGGAATGCCTATCGGCACCTATATTTGAAATGCCTATCGGCTTCTATATCTGAAATGCCTATCGGCACCTATTTTTTAAATGCCAATCGGCAACTATATCTGAAATTCCTATCGGCACCTATATCTGAAATGCCTATCGACACCTATATCTGAAATGCCTATCGACACTTATATCTGAAATGCCTATCGACACCTATATCTGAAATGCCTATCGACACCTATATCTGAAATGCCTATCGACACCTATATCTGAAATGCCTATCGACACCTATATCTGAAATGCCTATCGACACCTATATCTGAAATGCCTATCGACACCTATATCTGAAATGCCTATCGACATCTATTTTTGAAATGCCTATCGGAAACTACATCTGAAATGCCTATCAGCACCTATATTTGAAATGCCTATCGGCAACCATATCTGGAATGCCTATCGGCACCTATATTTGAAATGCCTATCGGCTTCTATATCTGAAATGCCTATCGGCACCTATTTTTAAAATGCCAATCGGCAACTATATCTGAAATGCCTATCGACACCTATATCTGAAATGCCTATCGACACCTATATCTGAAATGCCTATCGACACCTATTTTTGAAATGCCTATCGGAAACTACATCTGAAATGCCTATCAGCACCTATATTTGAAATGCCTATCGGCAACCATATCTGAAATGCCTATCGGCAACCATATCTAGAATGCCTATCGGCACCTATATTTGAAATGCCTATCGGCTTCTATATCTGAAATGCCTATCGGCACCTATTTTTAAAATGCCAATCGGCAACTATATCTGAAATGCCTATCGGCACCTATATCAGAAATGCCTATCGACACTTATATCTGAAATGCCTTTTGACACCTATATCTGAAATGCCTATCGACACCTATATCTGAAATGCCTATCGACACCTATATCTGAAATGCCTATCGACACCTATATCTGAAATGCCTATCGACACCTATATCTGAAATGCCTATCGACACCTATATCTGAGATGCCTATCGACACCTATTTTTGAAATGCCTATCGGAAACTACATCTGAAATGCCCATCAGCACCTATATTTGAAATGCCTATCGGCAACCATATCTGGAATGCCTATCGGCACATATATTTGAAATGCCTATCGGCTTCTATATCTGAAATGCCTATCGGCACCTATTTTTTAAATGCCAATCGGCAACTATATCTGAAATGCCTATCGGCACCTATAACTGAAATGCCTATCGACACCTATATCTGAAATGCCTATCGACACATATATCTGAAATGCCTATCGACACCTATATCTGAAATGCCAATCGACACCTATATCTGAAATGCCTATCGACACCTATATCTGAAATGCCTATCGACACCTATATCTGAAATGCCTATCGACACCTATATATGAAATGCCTATCGACACCTATTTTTGAAATGCCTATCAAAAACTACATCTGAAATGCCTATCAGCACCTATATTTGAAATGCCTATCGGCAACCATATCTGGAATGCCTATCGGCACCTATATTTGAAATGCCTATCGGCTTCTATATCTGAAATGCCTATCGGCACCTATTTTTAAAATGCCAATCGGCAACTATATCTGAAATGCCTATCGACACCTATATCTGAAATGCCTATCGACACCTATATCTGAAATGCCTATCGACACCTATATCTGAAATGCCTATCGACAGCTATATCTGAAATGCCTATCGACACCTATATCTAAAATGCCTATCGACACCTATATCTGAAATGCCTATCGACACCTATATCTGAAATGCCTATCGACACCTATTTTTGAAATGCCTATCGGAAACTACATCTGAAATGCCTATCAGCACCTATATTTGAAATGCCTATCGGCAACCATATCTGGAATGCCTATCGGCACCTATATTTGAAATGCCTATCGGCTTCTATATCTGAAATGCCTATCGGCACCTATTTTTAAAATGCCAATCGGCAACTATATCTGAAATGCCTATCGGCACCTATATCTGAAATGCCTATCGACACCTATATCTGAAATGCCTATCGACACCTATATCTGAAATGCCTATCGACACCTATATCTGAAATGCCTATCGACACCTATATCTGAAATGACTATCGACATCTATATCTGAAATGCCTATCGACACCTATATCTGAAATGCCTATCGACACCTATATCTGAAATGCCTATCGACACCTATATCTGAAATGCCTATCGACACCTATTTTTGAAATGCCTATCGGAAACTACATCTGAAATGCCTATCAGCACCTATATTTGAAATGCCTATCGGCAACCATATCTAGAATGCCTACGGCACCTATATTTGAAATGCCTATCGGCTTCTATATCTGAAATGCCTATCGGCACATATTTTTAAAATGCCAATCGGCAACTATATCTGAAATGCCTATCGGCACCTATATCTGAAATGCCTATCGACACCTATATCTGAAATGCCTATCGACACCTATATCTGAAAAGCCTATCGACACCTATATCTGAAATGCCTATCGACACCTATATCTGAAATGCCTATCGACACCTATATCTGAAATGCCTATCGACACCTATATCTGAGATGCCTATCGACACCTATTTTTGAAATGCCTATCGGAAACTACATCTGAAATGCCTATCAGCAACTATATTTGAAATGCCTATCGGAAACCATATCTGGAATGCCTATCGGCACCTATATTTGAAATGCCTATCGGCTTCTATATCTGAAATGCCTATCGGCACCTATTTTTAAAATGCCAATCGGCAACTATATCTGAAATGCCTATCGGCACCTATATCTGAAATGCCTATCGACACCTATATCTGAAATGCCTATCGACACCTATATCTGAAATGCCTATCGACACCTATATCTGAAATGCCAATCGACACCTATATCTGAAATGCCTATCGACACCTATATCTGAAATGCCTATCGACAACTATATCTGAAATGCCTATCGACACCTATATCTGAAATGCCTATCGACACCTATTTTTGAAATGCCTATCGGAAAATACATCTGAAATGCCTATCAGCACCTATATTTGAAATGCCTATCGGCAACCATATCTGGAATGCCTATCGGCACCTATATTTGAAATGCCTATCGGGTTCTATATCTGAAATGCCTATCGGCACTTATTTTTAAAATGTCAATCGGCAACTATATCTGAAATGCCTATCGGCACCTATATCTGAAATGCCTATCGACACCTATATCTGAAATGCCTATCGACACCTATATCTGAAATGCCTATCGACACCTATATCTGAAATGCCTATCGACACCTATATCTGAAATGCCTATCGACACCTATATCTGAAATGCCTATCGACACCTATATCTGAAATGCCTATCGACACCTATTTTTGAAATGCCTATCGGAAACTACATCTGAAATGCCTATCAGCACCTATATTTGAAATGCCTATCGGCAACCATATCTGGAATGCCTATCGGCACCTATATTTGAAATGCCTATCGGCTTCTATATCTGAAATGCCTATCGACACCTATATCTGAAATGCCTGTCGACACCTATATCTGAAATGCCTATCGACACCTATATCTGAAATGCCTATCGACACCTATATCTGAAATGCCTATCGACACCTATATCTGAAATGCCTATCGACACCTATATCTGAAATGCCTATCGACACCTATATCTGAAATGCCTATCGACACCTATTTTTGAAATGCCTATCGGAAACTACATCTGAAATGCCTATCAGCACCTATATTTGAAATGCCTATCGGCAACCATATCTGGAATGCCTATCGGCACCTATATTTGAAATGCCTATCGGCTTCTATATCTGAAATGCCTATCGGCACCTATTTTTAAAATGCCAATCGGCAACTATATCTAAAATGCCTATCGGCACCTATATCTGAAATGCCTATCGACACCTATATCTGAAATGCCTATCGACACCTATATCTGAAATGCCTATCGACACCTATATCTGAAATGCCTATCGACACCTATATCTGAAATGCCTATCGACACCTATATCTGAAATGCCTATCGACACCTATTTTTGAAATGCCTATCGGAAACTACATCTGAAATGCCTATCAGCACCTATATTTGAAATGCCTATCGGCAACCATATCTGGAATTTTTATCAGCACCTATAATTGAAAGGCCTATCGGCTTCTATATCTGAAATGCCTATCGGCACCTATTTTTAAAATGCCAATCGGCAACTATATCTGAAATGCCTATCGGCACCTATATCTGAAATGCCTATCGACACCTATATCTGAAATGCCTATCGACACCTATATCTGAAATGCCTATCGACACCTATATCTGAAATGCCTATCGACACCTATATCTGAAATGCCTATCGACACCTATATCTGAAATGCCTATCGACACCTATATCTGAAATGCCTATCGACACCTATTTTTGAAATGCCTATCGGAAACTACATCTGAAATGCCTATCAGCACCTATATTTGAAATGCCTATCGGCAACCATATCTGGAATGCCTATCGGCACCTATATTTGAAATGCCTATCGGCTTTTATATCTCGAAATGCTTATCGGCACCTATTTTTAAAATGCCAAACAGCAACTATATCTGAAATGCCTATCGGCACCTATATCTGAAATGCCTATCGACACCTATATCTGAAATGCCTATCGATACCTATATCTGAAATGCCTATCGACACCTATATCTGAAATGCCTATCGACACCTATATCTGAAATGCCTATCGACACCTATATCTGAAATGCCTATCGACACCTATATCTGAAATGCCTATCGACACCTATATCTGAAATGCCTATCGACACCTATTTTTGAAATGCCTATCGGAAACTACATCTGAAATGCCTATCAGCACCTATATTTGAAATGCCTATCGGCAACCATATCTGGAATGCCTATCGGCACCTATATTTGAAATGCCTATCGGCTTCTATATCTGAAATGCCTATCGGCACCTATTTTTAAAATGCCAATCGGCAACTATATCTAAAATGCCTATCGGCACCTATATCTGAAATGCCTATCGACACCTATATCTGAAATGCCTATCGACACATATATCTGAAATGCCTATCGACACCTATATCTGAAATACCTATCGACACCTATATCTGAAATGCCTATCGACACCTATATCTGAAATGCCTATCGACACCTATATCTGAAATGCCTATCGACACCTATATCTGAAATGCCTATCGACACCTATTTTTGAAATGCCTATCGGAAACTACATCTGAAATGCCTATCGGAAACTACATCTGAAATGCCTATCAGCACCTATATTTGAAATGCCTATCGGCAACCATATCTGGAATGCCTATCGGCACCTATATTTGAAATGCCTATCGGCTTCTATATCTGAAATGCCTATCGGCACCTATTTTTAAAATGCCAATCGGCAACTATATCTGAAATGCCTATCGGCACCTATATCTGAAATGCCTATCGACACCTATATCTGAAATGCCTATCGACACCTATATCTGAAATGCCTATCGACACCTATATCTGAAATGCCTATCGACACCTATATCTGAAATGCCTATCGACACCTATATCTGAAATGCCTATCGACACCTATTTTTGAAATGCCTATCGGAAACTACATCTGAATTGCCTATCAGCACCTATATTTGAAATGCCTATCGGCAACCATATCTGGAATGCCTATCGGCACCTATATTTGAAATGCCTATCGGCTTCTATATCTGAAATGCCTATCGGCACCTATTTTTAAAATGCCAATCAGCAACTATATCTGAAATGCCTATCGGCACCTATATCTGAAATGCCTATCGACACCTATATCTGAAATGCCAATCGACACCTATATCTGAAATGCCTATCGCCACCTATATCTGAAATGCCTATCGACACCTATATCTGAAATGCCTATCGACACCTATATCTGAAATGCCTATCGACACCTATATCTGAAATGCCTATCGACACCTATATCTGAAATGCCTATCGACACCTATTTTTGAAATGCCTATCGGAAACTACATCTGAAATGCCTATCAGCACCTATATTTGAAATGCCTATCGGCAACCATATCTGGAATGCCTATCGGCACCTATATTTGAAATGCCTATCGGCTTCTATATCTGAAATGCCTATCGGCACCTATTTTTAAAACGCCAATCGACAACTATATCTGAAATGCCTATCGGCACCTATATCTGAAATGCCTATCGACACCTATATCTGAAATGCCTATCGACACCTATATCTGAAATGCCTATCGACACCTATATCTGAAATGCTTATCGACACCTATATCTGAAATGCCTATCGACACCTATATCTGAAATGCCTCTCGACACCTATATCTGAAATGCCTATCGACACCTATATCTGAAATGCCTATCGACACCTATTTTTGAAATGCCTATCGGAAACTACATCTGAAATGCCTATCAGCACCTATATTTGAAATGCCTATCGGCAACCATATCTGGAATGCCTATCGGCACCTATATTTGATATGCCTATCGGTAACTATATCTGAAATTCCTATCGGCACCTATATCTGAAATGCCTATCGACACCTATATCTGAAATGCCTATCGACACCTATATCTGAAATGCCTATCGACACCTATATCTGAGATGCCTATCGACACCTATTTTTGAAATGCCTATCGGAAACTACATCTGAAATGCCTATCAGCACCTATATTTGAAATGCCTATCGGCAACCATATCTGGAATGCCTATCGGCACCTATATCTGAAATGCCTATCGACACCTATATCTGAAATGCCTATCGACACCTATATCTGAAATGCCTATCGACACCTATTTTTGAAATGCCTATCGGAAACTACATCTGAAATGCCTATCAGCACCTATATTTGAAATGCCTATCGGCAACCATATCTAGAATGCCTATCGGCACCTATATTTGAAATGCCTATCGGCTTCTATATCTGAAATGCCTATCGGCACCTATTTTTAAAATGCCAATCGGCAACTATATCTGAAATGCCTATCGGCACCTATATCTGAAATGCCTATCGACACCTATATCTGAAATGCCTGTCGACACCTATATCTGAAATGCCTATCGACACATATATCTGAAATGCCTGTCGACACCTATAGCTGAAATGCCTATCGACACCTATATCTGAAATGCCTATCGACACCTATATCTGAAATGCCTATCGACACCTATATCTGAAATGCCTATCGACACCTATATCTGAAATGCCTATCGACACCTATATCTGAATTGCCTATCGACACCTATTTTTGAAATGCCTATCGGAAACTACATCTGAAATGCCTATCAGCACCTATATTTGAAATGCCTATCGGCAACCATATCTGGAATGCCTATCGGCACCTATATTTGAAATGCCTATCGGCTTCTATATCTGAAATGCCTATCGGCACCTATTTTTAAAATGCCAATCGGCAACTATATCTGAAATGCCTATCGGCACCTATATCTGAAATGCCTATCGACACCTATATCTGAAATGCCTATCGACACCTATATCTGAAATGCCTATCGACACCTATATCTGAAATGCCTATCGACACCTATATCTGAAATGCCTATCGACACCTATATCTGAAATGCCTATCGACACCTATATCTGAAATGCCTATCGACACCTATATCTGAAATGCCTATCGACACCTATATCTGAAATGCCTATCGACACCTATTTTTGAAATGCCTATCGGAAACTACATCTGAAATGCCTATCAGCACCTATATTTGAAATGCCTATCGGCAACCATATCTAGAATGCCTATCGGCACCTATATTTGAAATGCCTATCGGCTTCTATATCTGAAATGCCTATCGGCACCTATTTTTAAAATGCCAATCGGCAACTATATCTGAAATGCCTATCGGCACCTATATCTGAAATGCCTATCGACACCTATATCTGAAATGCCTATCGACACCTATATCTAAAATGCCTATCGACACCTATATCTGAAATGCCTATCGACACCTATATCTGAAATGCCTATCGACACCTATATCTGAAATGCCTATCGACACCTATATCTGAAATGCCTATCGACACCTATATCTGAGATGCCTATCGACACCTATTTTTGAAATGCCTATCGGAAACTACATCTGAAATGCCTATCAGCACCTATATTTGAAATGCCTATCGGCAACCATATCTGGAATGCCTATCATACCTATATTTGAAATGCCTATCGGCTTCTATATCTGAAATGCCTATCGGCACCGATTTTTAAAATGCCAATCGGCAACTATATCTGAAATGCCTATCGGCACCTATATCTGAAATGCCTATCGACACCTATATCTGAAATGCCTATAGACACCTATATCTGAAATGCCTATCGACACCTATATCTGAAATGCCAATCGACACCTATATCTGAAATGCCTATCGACACCTATATCTAAAATGCCTATCGACACCTATATCTGAAATGCCTATCGACACCTATATCTGAAATGCCTATCGACACCTATTTTTGAAATGCCTATCGGAAACTACATCTGAAATGCCTATCAGCACCTATATTTGAAATGCCTATCGGCAACCATATCTGGAATGCCTATCTAGACCTATATTTGAAATGCCTATCGGCTTCTATATCTGAAATGCCTATTGGCACCTATTTTTAAAATGCCAAACGGCAACTATATCTGAAATGCCAATCGGCACCTATATCTGAAATGCCTATCGACACCTATATCTGAAATGCCTGTCGACACCTATATCTAAAATGCCTATCGACACCTATATCTGAAATGCCTATCGACACCTATATCTGAAATGCCTATCGACACCTATATCTAAAATGCCTATCGACACCTATATCTGAAATGCCTATCGACACCTATTTTTGAAATGCCTATCGGAAACTACATCTGAAATGCCTATCAGCACCTATATTTGAAATGCCTATCGGCAACCATATCTGGAATGCCTATCTAGACCTATATTTGAAATGCCTATCGGCTTCTATATCTGAAATGCCTATCGGCACCTATTTTTAAAATGCCAAACGGCAACTATATCTGAAATGCCTATCGGCACCTATATCTGAAATGCCTATCGACACCTATATCTGAAATGCCTGTCGAC
Source organism: Venustoraphidia nigricollis (assembly GCA_034508555.1). Taxonomy (NCBI): domain Eukaryota; kingdom Metazoa; phylum Arthropoda; class Insecta; order Raphidioptera; family Raphidiidae; genus Venustoraphidia; species Venustoraphidia nigricollis. Next base: position 64,821 of record JAVRKA010000646.1, read on the forward strand.
ACCTATATCTGAAATGCCTATCGACACCTATATCTGAAATGCCTATCGACACCTATATCTGAAATGCCTATCGACACCTATATCTGAAATGCCTATCGACACCTATATCTAAAATGCCTATCGACACCTATTTTTGAAATGCCTATCGGAAACTACATCTGAAATACCTATCAGCACCTATATTTGAAATGCCTATCGGCAACCATATCTGGAATGCCTATCGGCACCTATATTTGAAATGCCTATCGGCTTCTATATCTGAAATGCCTATCGGCACCTATTTTTAAAATGCCAATCGGCAACTATATCTAAAATGCCTATCGGCACCTATATCTGAAATGCCTATCGACACCTATATCTGAAATGCCTATCGACACCTATATCTGAAATGCCTATCGACACCTATATCTGAAATGCCTATCGACACCTATATCTGAAATGCCTATCGACACCTATATCTGAAATGCCTATCGACACCTATATCTGAAATGCCTATCGACACCTATATCTGAAATGCCTATCGACACCTATTTTTGAAATGCCTATCGGAAACTACATCTGAAATGCCTATCAGCACCTATATTTGAAATGCCTATCGGCAACCATATCTGGAATGCCTATCGGCACCTATATTTGAAATGCCTATCGGCTTCTATATCTGAAATGCCTATCGGCTCCTATTTTTAAAATGCCAATCGGCAACTATATCTGAAATGCCTATCGGCACCTATATCTGAAATGCCTATCGACACCTATATCTGAAATGCCTATCGACACCTATATCTGAAATGCCTATCGACACCTATATCTGAAATGCCTATCGACACCTATATCTGAAATGCCTATCGACACCTATATCTGAAATGCCTATCGACACCTATATCTGAAATGCCTATCGACACCTATTTTTGAAATGCCTATCGGAAACTACATCTGAATTGCCTATCAGCACCTATATTTGAAATGCCTATCGGCAACCATATCTGGAATGCCTATCGGCACCTATATTTGAAATGCCTATCGGCTTCTATATCTGAAATGCCTATCGGCACTTATTTTTAAAATGCCAATCAGCAACTATATCTGAAATGCCTATCGGCACCTATATCTGAAATGCCTATCGACACCTATATCTAAAATGCCAATCGACACCTATATCTGAAATGCCTATCGACACCTATATCTGAAATGCCTATCGACACCTATATCTGAAATGCCTATCGACACCTATATCTGAAATGCCTATCGACACCTATATCTGAAATGCCTATCGACACCTATATCTGAAATGCCTATCGACACCTATTTTTGAAATGCCTATCGGAAACTACATCTGAAATGCCTATCAGCACCTATATTTGAAATGCCTATCGGCAACCATATCTGGAATGCCTATCGGCACCTATATTTGAAATGCCTATCGGCTTCTATATCTGAAATGCCTATCGGCACCTATTTTTAAAATGCCAATCGGCAACTATATCTGAAATGCCTATCGGCACCTATATCTGAAATGCCTATCGACACCTATATCTGAAATGCCTATCGACACCTATATCTGAAATGCCTATCGACACCTATATCTGAAATGCCTATCGACACCTATATCTGAAATGCCTATCGACACCTATATCTGAAATGCCTATCGACACCTATATCTGAAATGCCTATCGACACCTATATCTGAAATGCCTATCGACACCTATATCTGAAATGCCTATCGACACCTATATCTGAAATGCCTATCGACACCTATATCTGAAATGCCTATCGACACCTATATCTGAAATGCCTTTCGACACCTATATCTGAAATGCCTATCGACACGTATTTTTGAAATGCCTATCGGAAACTACATCTGAAATGCCTATCAGCACCTATATTTGAAATGCCCATCGGCAACCATATCTGGAATGCCTATCGACACCTACATTTGAAATGCCTATCGGCTTCTATATCTGAAATGCCTATCGGCACCTATTTTTAAAATGCCAATCGGCAACTATATCTGAAATGCCTATCGGCACCTATATCTGAAATGCCTATCGACACCTATATCTGAAATGCCTATCGACACCTATATCTGAAATGCCTATCGACACCTATATCTGAAATGCCTATCGACACCTATATCTGAAATGCCTATCGACACCTATATCTGAAATGCCTATCGACACCTATATCTGAAATGCCTATCGACACCTATATCTGAAAATGCCTATCGACACCTATTTTTGAAATGCCTATCGGAAACTACATCTGAAATGCCTATCAGCACCTATATTTGAAATGCCTATCGGCAACCATATCTGGAATGCCTATCGGCACCTATATTTGAAATGCCTATCGGCTTCTATATCTGAAATGCCTATCGGCACCTATTTTTAAAATGCCAATCGGCAACTATATCTGAAATGCCTATCGGCACCTATATCTGAAATGCCTATCGACACCTATATCTTAAATGCCTATCGACACCTATATCTGAAATGCCTATCGACACCTATATCTGAAATGCCTATCGACACCTATATCTGAAATGCCTATCGACACCTATATCTGAAATGCCTATCGACACCTATATCTGAGATGCCTATCGACACCTATATCTGAAATGCCTATCGACACCTATTTTTGAAATGCCTATTGGAAACTACATCTGAAATGCCTATCAGCACCTATATTTAAAATGCCTATCGGCAACCATATCTGGAATGCCTATCGGCACCTATATTTGAAATGCCTATCGGCTTCTATATCTGAAATGCCTATCGGCACCTATTTTTAAAATGCCAATCGGCAACTATATCTGAAATGCCTATCGGCACCTATATTTGAAATGCCTATCGACACCTATATCTGAAATGCCTATCGACACCTATATCTGAAATGCCTATCGACACCTATATCTGAAATGCCTATCGACACCTATATCTGAAATGCCTATCGACACCTATATCTGAAATGCCTATCGACACCTATTTTTGAAATGCCTATCGGAAACTACATCTGAAATGCCTATCAGCACCTATATTTCAAATGCCTATCGGCAACCATATCTGGAATGCCTATCGGCACCTATATCTGAAATGCCTATCGACACCTATATCTGAAATGCCTATCGACACCTATATCTGAAATGCCTATCGACACCTATATCTGAAATGCCTATCGACACTTATATCTGAAATGCCTATCGACACCTATATCTGAAATGCCTATCGACACCTATATCTGAAATGCCTATCGACACCTATATCTGAAATGCCAATCGACACCTATATCTGAAATGTCTATCGACACCTATATCTGAAATGCCTATCGACACCTATATCTGAAATGCCTATCGACACCTATATCTGAAATTCCTATCGACACCTATATCTGAAATGCCTATCGACACCTATATCTGAAATGCCTATCGACACCTATTTTTGAAATGCCTATCGGAAACTACATCTGAAATGCCTATCAGCACCTATATTTGAAATGCCTATCGGCAACCATATCTGGAATGCCTATCGGCACCTATATTTGAAATGCCTATCGGCTTCTATATCTGAAATGCCTATCGGCACCTATTTTTAAAATGCCAATCGGCAACTATATCTGAAATGCCTATCGGCACCTATACCTGAAATGCCTATCGACACCTATATCTGAAATGCCTATCGACACCTATATCTGAAATGCCTATCGACACCTATATCTGAAATGCCTATCGACACCTATATCTGAAATGCCTATCGACACCTATATCTGAAATGCCTATCGACACCTATATCTGAAATGCCTATCGACACCTATATCTGAAATGCCTATCGACACCTATTTTTGAAATGCCTATCGGAAACTACATCTGAAATGCCTATCAGCACCTATATTTGAAATGCCTATCGGCAACCATATCTGGAATGCCTATCGGCACCTATATTTGAAATGCCTATCGGCTTCTATATCTGAAATGCCTATCGGCACCTATTTTTAAAATGCCAATCGGCAACTATATCTGAAATTCCTATCGGCACCTATATCTGAAATGCCTATCGACACCTATATCTGAAATGTCTATCGACACATATCTGAAATGCCTATCGACACCTATATCTGAAATGCCTATCGACACCTATATCTGAAATGCCTATCGACACCTATATCTGAAATGCCTATCGACACCTATATCTGAAATGCCTATCGACACCTATATCTGAAATGCCTATCGACACCTATTTTTGAAATGCCTATCGGAAACGACATCTGAAATGCCTATCAGCACCTATATTTGAAATGCCTATCGGCAACCATATCTGGAATGCCTATCGGCACCTATATTTGAAATGCCTATCGGCTTCTATATCTGAAATGCCTATCGGCACCTATTTTTAAAATGCCAATCGGCAACTATATCTGAAATGCCTATCGGCACCTATATCTGAAATGCCTATCGACACCTATATCTGAAATGCCTATCGACACCTATATCTGAAATGCCTATCGACACCTATATCTGAAATGCCTATCGACACCTATATCTGAAATGCCTATCGACACCTATATCTGAAATGCCTATCGACACCTATATCTGAAATGCCTATCGACACCTATATCTGAAATGCCTATCGACACCTATTTTTGAAATGCCTATCGGAAACTACATCTGAAATGCCTATCAGCACCTATATTTGAAATGCCTATCGGCAACCATATCTGGAAAGCCTATCGGCACCTATATTTGAAATGCCTATCGGCTTCTATATCTGAAATGCCTATCGGCACCTATTTTTAAAATGCCATTCGGCAACTATATCTGAAATGCCTATCGGCACCTATATCTGAAATGCCTATCGACACCTATATCTGAAATGCCTATCGACACCTATATCTGAAATGCCTATCGACACCTATATCTGAAATGCCTATCGACACCTATATCTGAAATGCCTATCGACACCTATATCTGAAATGCCTATCGACACCTATATCTGAAATGCCTATCGACACCTATTTTTGAAATGCCTATCGGAAACTACATCTGAAATGCCTATCAGCACCTATATTTGAAATGCCTATCGGCAACCATATCTAGAATGCCTATCGGCACCTATATTTGAAATGCCTATCGGCTTCTATATCTGAAATGCCTATCGGCACCTATTTTTAAAATGCCAATCGGCAACTATATCTGAAATGCCTATCGGCACCTATCTCTGAAATGCCTATCGACACCTATATCTGAAATGCCTATCGACACCTATATCTGAAATGCCTATCGACACCTATATCTGAAATGCCTATCGACACCTATATCTGAAATGCCTATCGACACCTATATCTGAAATGTCTATCGACACCTATATCTGAAATGCCTATCGACACCTATATCTGAAATGCCTATCGACACCTATTTTTGAAATGCCTATCGGAAACGACATCTGAAATGCCTATCAGCACCTATATTTGAAATGCCTATCGGCAACCATATCTGGAATGCCTATCGGCACCTATATTTGAAATGCCTATCGGCTTCTATATCTGAAATGCCTATCGGCACCTATTTTTAAAAATGCCAATCGGCAACTATATCTGAAATGCCTATCGGCACCTATATCTGAAATGCCTATCGACACCTATATCTGAAATGCCTATCGACACCTATATCTGAAATGCCTATCGACACCTATATCTGAAATGCCTATCGACACCTATATCTGAAATGCCTATCGACACCTATATCTGAAATGCCTATCGACACCTATATCTGAAATGCCTATCGACACCTATATCTGAAATGCCTATCGACACCTATTTTGAAATGCCTATCGGAAACTACATCTGAAATGCCTATCAGCACCTATATTTGAAATGCCTATCGGCAACCATATCTGGAAAGCCTATCGGCACCTATATTTGAAATGCCTATCGGCTTCTATATCTGAAATGCCTATCGGCACCTATTTTTAAAATGCCATTCGGCAACTATATCTGAAATGCCTATCGGCACCTATATCTGAAATGCCTATCGACACCTATATCTGAAATGCCTATCGACAC
>JAVRKA010000647.1:0-70450 GCA_034508555.1 Venustoraphidia nigricollis
CCTATATCTGAAATGCCTATCGACACCTATATCTGAAATGCCTATCGACACCTATATCTGAAATGCCTATCGACACCTATTTTTGAAATGCCTATCGGAAACTACATCTGAAATGCCTATCAGCACCTATATTTGAAATGCCTATCGGCAACCATATCTGAAATGCCTATCGGCACCTATATTTGAAATGCCTATCGGCTTCTATATCTGAAATGCCTATCGGCTTCTATATCTAAAATGCCTATCGGCACCTATTTTTAAAATGCCAATCGGCAACTATATCTGAAATGCCTATCGGCACCTATATCTGAAATGCCTATCGACACCTATATCTGAAATGCCTATCGACACCTATATCTGAAATGCCTATCGACACCTATATCTGAAATGCCTATCGACACCTATATCTGAAATGCCTATCGACACCTATATCTGAAATGCCTATCGACACCTATATCTGAAATCCCTATCGACACCTATATCTGAAATGCCTATCGACTCCTATTTTTGAAATGCCTATCGGAAACTACATCTGAATTGCCTATCAGCACCTATATTTGAAATGCCTATCGGCAACCATATCTGGAATGCCTATCGGCACCTATATTTGAAATGCCTATCGGCTTCTATATCTGAAATGCCTATCGGCACCTATTTTTAAAATGCCAATCGGCAACTATATCTGAAATGCCTATCGGCACCTATATCTGAAATGCCTATCGACACCTATATCTGGAATGCCTATCGACACCTATTTTTGAAATGCCTATCGGAAACTACATCTGAAATGCCTATCAGCACCTATATTTGAAATGCCTATCGGCAACCATATCTGGAATGCCTATCGGCACCTATATTTGAAATGCCTATCGGCTTCTATATCTGAAATGCCTATCGGCACCTATTTTTAAAATGCCAATCGGCAACTATATCTGAAATGCCTATCGGCACCTATATCTGAAATGCCTTACGACACCTATATCTGAAATGCCTATCGACACCTATATCTGAAATGCCTATCGACACCTATATCTGATATGCCTATCGACACCTATATCTGAAATGCCTATCGACACCTACATCTGAAATGCCTATCGACACCTATATCTGAAATGCCTATCGACACCTATATCTGAAATGCCTATCGACACCTATTTTTGAAATGCCTATCGGAAACTACATCTGAAATGCCTATCAGCACCTATATTTGAAATGCCTATCGGCAACCATATCTGGAATGCCAATCGGCACCTATATTTGAAATGCCTATCGGCTTCTATATCTGAAATGCCTATCGGCACCTATTTTTAAAATGCCAATCGGCAACTATATCTGAAATGCCTATCGGCACCTATATCTTAAATGCCTATCGACACCTATATCTGAAATGCCTATCGACACCTATATCTGAAATGCCTATCGACACCTATATCTGAAATGCCTATCGACACCTATATCTGAAATGCCTATCGACTCCTATATCTGAAATGCCTATCGACACCTATATCTGAAATGCCTATCGACACCTATATCTGAAATGCCTATCGACACCTATATCTGAAATGCCTATCGACACCTATATCTGAAATGCCTATCGACACATATATCTGAAATGCCTATCGACACCTATATCTGAAATGCCTATCGACACCTATTTTTGAAATGCCTATCGGAAACTGCATCTGAAATGCCTATCAGCACCTATATTTGAAATGCCTATCGGCAACCATATCTGGAATGCCTATCGGCACCTATATTTGAAATGCCTATCGGCTTCTATATCTGAAATGCCTATCGGCACCTATTTTTAAAATGCCAATCGGCAACTATATCTGAAATGCCTATCGGCACCTATATCTGAAATGCCTATCGACACCTATATCTGAAATGCCTATCGACACCTATATCTGAAATGCCTATCGACACCTATATCTAAAATGCCTATCGACAACTATATCTGAAATGCCTATCGACACCTATATCTGAAATGCCTATCGACACCTATATCTGAAATGCCTATCGACACCTATATCTGAAATGCCTATCGACACCTATATCTGAAATGCCTATCGACACCTATATCTGAAATGCCTATCGACACCTATATCTGAAATGCCTATCGACACCTATTTTTGAAATGCCTATCGGAAACTACATCTGAAATGCCTATCAGCACCTATATTTGAAATGCCTATCGGCAACCATATCTGGAATGCCAATCGGCACCTATATTTGAAATGCCTATCGGCTTCTATATCTGAAATGCCTATCGACACCTATTTTTAAAATGCCAATCGGCAACTATATCTGAAATGCCTATCGGCACCTATATCTGAAATGCCTATCGACACCTATATCTGAAATGCCTATCGACACCTATATCTGAAATGCCTATCGACACCTCTATCTGAAATGCCTATCGACACCTATATCTGAAATGCCTATCGACACCTATATCTGAAATGCCTATCGACACCTATATCTGAAATGCCTATCGACACCTATATCTGAAATGCCTATCGACACCTATATCTGAAATGCCTATCGACACCTATTTTTGAAATGCCTATCGGAAACTACATCTGAAATGCCTATCAGCACCTATATTTGAAATGCCTATCGGCAACCATATCTGGAATGCCTATCGGCACCTATATTTGAAATGCCTATCGGCTTCTATATTTGAAATGCCTATCGGCACCTATTTTTAAAATGCCAATCGGCAACTATATCTGAAATGCCTATCGGCACCTATATCTGAAATGCCTATCGACACCTATATCTGAAATGCCTATCGACACCTATATCTGAAATGCCTATCGGCTTCTATATTTGAAATGCCTATCGGCACCTATTTTTAAAATGCCAATCGGCAACTATATCTGAAATGCCTATCGGCACCTATATCTGAAATGCCTATCGACACCTATATCTGAAATGCCTATCGACACCTATATCTGAAATGCCTATCGACACCTATATCTGAAATGCCTATCGACACCTATACCTGAAATGCCTATCGACACCTCTATCTGAAATGCCTATCGACACCTATATCTGAAATGCCTATCGACACCTATATCTGAAATGCCTATCGACACCTATTTTTGAAATGCCTATCGGAAACTACATCTGAAATGCCTATCAGCACCTATATTTGAAATGCCTATCGGCAACCATATCTGGAATGCCTATCGACACCTATTTTTGAAATGCCTATCGGAAACTACATCTGAAATGCCTATCAGCACCTATATTTGAAATGCCTATCGGCAACCATATCTGGAATGCCTATCGGCACCTATATTTGAAATGCCTATCGGCTTCTATATCTGAAATGCCTATCGGCACCTATTTTTAAAATGCCAATCGGCAACTATATCTGAAATGCCTATCGGCACCTATATCTGAAATGCCTTACGACACCTATATCTGAAATGCCTATCGACACCTATATCTGAAATGCCTATCGACACCTATATCTGAAATGCCTATCGACACCTATATCTGAAATGCCTATCGACACCTATATCTGAAATGCCTATCGACACCTATATCTGAAATGCCTATCGACACCTATATCTGAAATGCCTATCGACACCTATTTTTGAAATGCCTATCGGAAACTACATCTGAAATGCCTATCAGCACCTATATTTGAAATGCCTATCGGCAACCATATCTGGAATGCCTACCGGCACCTATATTTGAAATGCCTATCGGCTTCTATATCTGAAATGCCTATCGGCACCTATTTTTAAAATGCCAATCGGCAACTATATCTGAATACCTATCGGCACCTATATCTGAAATGCCTATCGACACCTATATCTGAAATGCCTATCGACACCTATATCTGAAATGCCTATCGACACCTATATCTGAAATGCCTATCGACACCTATATCTGAAATGCCTATCGACACCTATATCTGAAATGCCTATCGACACCTATATCTGAAATGCCTATCGACACCTATATCTGAAATGCCTATCGACACCTATTTTTGAAATGCCTATCGGAAACTACATCTGAAATGCCTATCAGCACCTATATTTGAAATGCCTATCGGCAACTATATCTGGAATGCCTATCGGCACCTATATTTGAAATGCCTATCGGCTTCTATATCTGAAATGCCTATCGGCACCTATTTTTAAAATGCCAATCGGCAACTATATCTGAAATCCCTATCGGCACCTATATCTGAAATGCCTATCGACACCTATATCTGAAATGCCTATCGACACCTATATCTGAAATGCCTATCGACACCTATATCTGAAATGCCTATCGACACCTATATCTGAAATGCCTATCGACACCTATATCTGAAATGCCTATCGACACCTATATCTGAAATGCCTATCGACACCTATATCTGAAATGCCTATCGACACCTATATCTGAAATGCCTATCGACACCTATTTTTGAAATGCCTATCGGAAACTACATCTGAAATGCCTATCAGCACCTATATTTAAAATGCCTATCGGCAACCATATCTGGAATGCCTATCGGCACCTATATTTGAAATGCCTATCGGCTTCTATATCTGAAATGCCTATCGGCACTATTTTTAAAATGCCAATCGGCAACTATATCTGAAATGCCTATCGGCACCTATATCTGAAATGCCTATCGACACCTATATCTGAAATGCCTATCGACACCTATATCTGAAATGCCTATCGACACCTATATCTGAAATGCCTATCGACACCTATATCTGAAATGCCTATCGACACCTATATCTGAAATGCCTATCGACACCTATATCTGAAATGCCTATCGACACCTATATCTGAAATGCCTATCGACACCTATATCTGAAATGCCTATCGACACCTATTTTTGAAATGCCTATCGGAAACTGCATCTGAAATGCCTATCAGCACCTATATTTGAAATGCCTATCGGCAACCATATCTGGAATGCCTATCGGCACCTATATTTGAAATGCCTATCGGCTTCTATATCTGAAATGCCTATCGGCACCTATTTTTAAAATGCCAATCGGCAACTATATCTGAAATGCCTATCGGCACCTATATCTGAAATGCCTATCGACACCTATATCTGAAATGCCTATCGACACCTATATCTGAAATGCCTATCGACACCTATATCTAAAATGCCTATCGACAACTATATCTGAAATGCCCATCGACACCTATATCTGAAATGCCTATCGACACCTATATCTGAAATGCCTATCGACACCTATATCTGAAATGCCTATCGACACCTATTTTTGAAATGCCTATCGGAAACTACATCTGAAATGCCTATCAGCACCTATATTTGAAATGCCTATCGGCAACCATATCTGGGATGCCTATCGGCACCTATATTTGAAATGCCTATCGGCTTCTATATCTGAAATGCCTATCGGCACGTATTTTTAAAATGCCAATCGGCAACTATATCTAAAATGCCTATCGGCACCTATATCTGAAATGCCTATCGACACCTATATCTGAAATGCCTATCGACACCTATATCTGAAATGCCTATCGACACCTATATCTGAAATGCCTATCGACACCTATATCTGAAATGCCTATCGACACCTATATCTGAAATGCCTATCGACACCTATATCTGAAATGCCTATCGACACCTATATCTGAAATCCCTATCGACACCTATATCTGAAATGCCTATCGACACCTATTTTTTAAATGCCTATCGGAAACTACATCTGAAATGCCTATCAGCACCTATATTTGAAATGCCTATCGGCAACCATATCTGGAATGCCTATCGGCACCTATATTTGAAATGCCTATCGGCTTCTATATCTGAAATGCCTATCGGCACCTATTTTTAAAATGCCAATCGGCAACTATATCTGAAATGCCTATCGGCACATATATCTGAAATGCCTATCGACACCTATATCTGAAATGCCTATCGACACCTATACCTGAAATGCCTATCGACACCTATATCTGAAATGCCTATCGACACCTATATCTGAAATGCCTATCGACACCTATATCTGAAATGCCTATCGACACCTATTTTTGAAATGCCTATCGGAAACTACATCTGAAATGCCTATCAGCACCTATATTTGAAATGCCTATCGGCAACCATATCTGGAATGCCTATCGGCACCTATATTTGAAATGCCTATCGGCTTCTATATTTGAAATGCCTATTGGCACCTATTTTTAAAATGCCAATCGGCAACTATATCTGAAATGCCTAACGGCACCTATATCTGAAATGCCTATCGACACCTATATCTGAAATGCCTATCGACACCTATATCTGAAATGCCTATCGACACCTATATCTAAAATGCCTATCGACACCTATATCTGAAATGCCTATCGACACCTATATCTGAAATGCCTATCGACTCCTATATCTGAAATGCCTATCGACACCTATATCTGAAATGCCTATCGACACCTATTTTTGAAATGCCTATCGGAAACTACATCTGAAATGCCTATCAGCACCTATATTTGAAATGCCTATCGGCAACCATATCTGGGATGCCTATCGGCACCTATATTTGAAATGCCTATCGGCTTCTATATCTGAAATGCCTATCGGCACCTATTTTTAAAATGCCAATCGGCAACTATATCTGAAATGCCTATCGGCACCTATATCTGAAATGCCTATCGACACCTATATCTGAAATGCCTATCGACACCTATATCTGAAATGCCTATCGACACCTATATCTGAAATGCCTATCGACACTTATATCTGAAATGCCTATCGACACCTATATCTGAAATGCCTATCGACACCTATATCTGAAATGCCTATCGACACCTATATCTGAAATCACTATCGACACCTATATCTGAAATGCCTATCGACACCTATTTTTGAAATGCCTATCGGAAACTACATCTGAAATGCCTATCAGCACCTATATTTGAAATGCCTATCGGCAACCATATCTGGAATGCCTATCGGCACCTATATTTGAAATGCCTATCGGCTTCTATATCTGAAATGCCTATCGGCACCTATTTTTAAAATGCCAATCGGCAACTATATCTGAAATGCCTATAGGCACCTATATCTGAAATGCCTATCGACACCTATATCTGAAATGCCTATCGACACCTATTTTTGAAATGCCTATCGGAAACTACATCTGAAATGCCTATCAGCACCTATATTTGAAATGCCTATCGGCAACCATATCTGGAATGCCTATCGGCACCTATATTTGAAATGCCTATCGGCTTCTATATATGAAATGCCTATCGGCACCTATTTTTAAAATGCCAATCGGCAACTATATCTGAAATGCCTATCGGCACCTATATCTGAAATGCCTTACGACACCTATATCTGAAATGCCTATCGACACCTATATCTGAAATGCCTATCGACACCTATACCTGAAATGCCTATCGACACCTATATCTGAAATGCCTATCGACACCTATTTTTGAAATGCCTATCGGAAACTACATCTGAAATGCCTATCAGCACCTATATTTGAAATGCCTATCGGCAACCATATCTTGAATGCCTATCGGCACCTATATTTGAAATGCCTATCGGCTTCTATATCTGAAATGCCTATCGGCACCTATTTTTAAAATGCCAATCGGCAACTATATCTGAATACCTATCGGCACCTATATCTGAAATGCCTATCGACACCTATATCTGAAATGCCTATCGACACCTATATCTGAAATGCCTATCGACACCTATATCTGAAATGCCTATCGACACCTATATCTGAAATGCCTATCGACACCTATATCTGAAATGCCTATCGACACCTATATCTGAAATGCCTATCGACACCTATTTTTGAAATGCCTATCGGAAACTACATCTGAAATGCCTATCAGCACCTATATTTGAAATGCCTATCGGCAACTATATCTGGAATGCCTATCGGCACCTATATTTGAAATGCCTATCGGCTTCTATATCTGAAATGCCTATCGGCACCTATTTTTAAAATGCCAATCGGCAACTATATCTGAAATCCCTATCGGCACCTATATCTGAAATGCCTATCGACACCTATATCTGAAATGCCTATCGACACCTATATCTGAAATGCCTATCGACACCTATATCTGAAATGCCTATCGACACCTATATCTGAAATGCCTATCGACACCTATATCTGAAATGCCTATCGACACCTATATCTGAAATGCCTATCGACACCTATATCTGAAATGCCTATCGACACCTATATCTGAAATGCCTATCGACACCTTTATCTGAAATGCCTATCAACACCTATATCTGAAATGCCTATCGACACCTATATCTGAAATGCCTATCGACACCTATATCTGAAATGCCTATCGACACCTATATCTGAAATGCCTATCGACACCTATTTTTGAAATGCCTATCGGAAACTACATCTGAAATGCCTATCAGCACCTATATTTGAAATGCCTATCGGCAACCATATCTGGAATGCCTATCGGCACCTATATTTAAAATGCCTATCGGCTTCTATATCTGAAATGCCTATCGTGACCTATTTTTAAAATACCAATCGGCAACTATATCTGAAATGCCTATCGGCACCTATATCTGAAATGCCTATCGACACCTATATCTGAAATGCCTATCGACACCTATATCTGAAATGCCTATCGACACCTATATCTGAAATGCCTATCGACACCTATATCTGAAATGCCTATCGACACCTATATCTGAAATGCCTATCGACACCTATATCTGAAATGCCTATCGACACCTATATCTGAAATGCCTATCGACACCTATATCTGAAATGCCTATCGACACCTATATCTGAAATGCCTATCGACACCTTTATCTGAAATGCCTATCGACACCTATTTTTGAAATGCCTATCGGAAACTACATCTGAAATGCCTATCAGCACCTATATTTGAAATGCCTATCGGCAACCATATCTGGAATGCCAATCGGCACCTATATTTGAAATGCCTATCGGCTTCTATATCTGAAATGCCTATCGGCACCTATTTTTGAAATGCCAATCGGCAACTATATCTGAAATGCCTATCGGCACCTATATCTGAAATGCCTATCGACACCTATATCTGAAATGCCTATCGACACCTATATCTGAAATGCCTATCGACACCTATATCTGAAATGCCTATCGACACCTATATCTGAAATGCCTATCGACACCTATATCTGAAATGCCTATCGACACCTATATCTGAAATCCCTATCGACACCTATATCTGAAATGCCTATCGACACCTATTTTTTAAATGCCTATCGGAAACTACATCTGAAATGCCTATCAGCACCTATATTTGAAATGCCTATCGGCAACCATATCTGGAATGCCTATCGGCACCTATATTTGAAATGCCTATCGGCTTCTATATCTGAAATGCCTATCGGCACCTATTTTTAAAATGCCAATCGGCAATTATATCTGAAATGCCTATCGGCACCTATATCTGAAATGCCTATCGACACCTATATCTGAAATGCCTATCGACACCTATACCTGAAATGCCTATCGACACCTATATCTGAAATGCCTATCGACACCTATATCTGAAATGCCTATCGACACCTATATCTGAAATGCCTATCGACACCTATTTTTGAAATGCCTATCGGAAACTACATCTGAAATGCCTATCAGCACCTATATTTGAAATGCCTATCGGCAACCATATCTGGAATGCCTATCGGCACCTATATTTGAAATGCCTATCGGCTTCTATATTTGAAATGCCTATTGGCACCTATTTTTAAAATGCCAATCGGCAACTATATCTGAAATGCCTAACGGCACCTATATCTGAAATGCCTATCGACACCTATATCTGAAATGCCTATCGACACCTATATCTGAAATGCCTATCGACACCTATATCTAAAATGCCTATCGACACCTATATCTGAAATGCCTATCGACACCTATATCTGAAATGCCTATCGACTCCTATATCTGAAATGCCTATCGACACCTATATCTGAAATGCCTATCGACACCTATTTTTGAAATGCCTATCGGAAACTACATCTGAAATGCCTATCAGCACCTATATTTGAAATGCCTATCGGCAACCATATCTGGGATGCCTATCGGCACCTATATTTGAAATGCCTATCGGCTTCTATATCTGAAATGCCTATCGGCACCTATTTTTAAAATGCCAATCGGCAACTATATCTGAAATGCCTATCGGCACCTATATCTGAAATGCCTATCGACACCTATATCTGAAATGCCTATCGACACCTATATCTGAAATGCCTATCGACACCTATATCTGAAATGCCTATCGACACTTATATCTGAAATGCCTATCGACACCTATATCTGAAATGCCTATCGACACCTATATCTGAAATGCCTATCGACACCTATATCTGAAATCACTATCGACACCTATATCTGAAATGCCTATCGACACCTATTTTTGAAATGCCTATCGGAAACTACATCTGAAATGCCTATCAGCACCTATATTTGAAATGCCTATCGGCAACCATATCTGGAATGCCTATCGGCACCTATATTTGAAATGCCTATCGGCTTCTATATCTGAAATGCCTATCGGCACCTATTTTTAAAATGATAATCGGCAACTATATCTGAAATGCCTATAGGCACCTATATCTGAAATGCCTATCGACACCTATATCTGAAATGCCTATCGACACCTATTTTTGAAATGCCTATCGGAAACTACATCTGAAATGCCTATCAGCACCTATATTTGAAATGCCTATCGGCAACCATATCTGGAATGCCTATCGGCACCTATATTTGAAATGCCTATCGGCTTCTATATCTGAAATGCCTATCGGCACCTATTTTTAAAATGCCAATCGGCAACTATATCTGAAATGCCTATCGGCACCTATATCTGAAATGCCTTACGACACCTATATCTGAAATGCCTATCGACACCTATATCTGAAATGCCTATCGACACCTATACCTGAAATGCCTATCGACACCTATATCTGAAATGCCTATCGACACCTATTTTTGAAATGCCTATCGGAAACTACATCTGAAATGCCTATCAGCACCTATATTTGAAATGCCTATCGGCAACCATATCTTGAATGCCTATCGGCACCTATATTTGAAATGCCTATCGGCTTCTATATCTGAAATGCCTATCGGCACCTATTTTTAAAATGCCAATCGGCAACTATATCTGAATACCTATCGGCACCTATATCTGAAATGCCTATCGACACCTATATCTGAAATGCCTATCGACACCTATATCTGAAATGCCTATCGACACCTATATCTGAAATGCCTATCGACACCTATATCTGAAATGCCTATCGACACCTATATCTGAAATGCCTATCGACACCTATATCTGAAATGCCTATCGACACCTATTTTTGAAATGCCTATCGGAAACTACATCTGAAATGCCTATCAGCACCTATATTTGAAATGCCTATCGGCAACTATATCTGGAATGCCTATCGGCACCTATATTTGAAATGCCTATCGGCTTCTATATCTGAAATGCCTATCGGCACCTATTTTTAAAATGCCAATCGGCAACTATATCTGAAATCCCTATCGGCACCTATATCTGAAATGCCTATCGACACCTATATCTGAAATGCCTATCGACACCTATATCTGAAATGCCTATCGACACCTATATCTGAAATGCCTATCGACACCTATATCTGAAATGCCTATCGACACCTATATCTGAAATGCCTATCGACACCTATATCTGAAATGCCTATCGACACCTATATCTGAAATGCCTATCGACACCTATATCTGAAATGCCTATCGACACCTATTTTTGAAATGCCTATCGGAAACTACATCTGAAATGCCTATCAGCACCTATATTTAAAATGCCTATCGGCAACCATATCTGGAATGCCTATCGGCACCTATATTTGAAATGCCTATCGGCTTCTATATCTGAAATGCCTATCGGCACTATTTTTAAAATGCCAATCGGCAACTATATCTGAAATGCCTATCGGCACCTATATCTGAAATGCCTATCGACACCTATATCTGAAATGCCTATCGACACCTATATCTGAAATGCCTATCGACACCTATATCTGAAATGCCTATCGACACCTATATCTGAAATGCCTATCGACACCTATATCTGAAATGCCTATCGACACCTATATCTGAAATGCCTATCGACACCTATATCTGAAATGCCTATCGACACCTATTTTTGAAATGCCTATCGGAAACTACATCTGAAATGCCTATCAGCACCTATATTTGAAATGCCTATCGGCAACCATATCTGGAATGCCTATCGGCACCTATATTTGAAATGCCTATCGGCTTCTATATCTGAAATGCCTATCGACACCTATATCTGAAATGCCTATCGACACCTATATCTGAAATGCCTATCGACACCTCTATCTGAAATGCCTATCGACACCTATATCTGAAATGCCTATCGACACCTATATCTGAAATGCCTATCGACACCTATATCTGAAATGCCTATCGACACCTATATCTGAAATGCCTATCGACACCTATATCTAAAATGCCTATCGACACCTATATCTGAAATGCCTATCGACACCTATATCTGAAATGCCTATCGACACCTATTTTTGAAATGCCTATCGGAAACTACATCTGAAATGCCTATCAGCACCTATATTTGAAATGCCTATCGGCAACCATATCTGGAATGCCTATCGGCACCTATATTTGAAATGCCTATCGGCTTCTATATCTGAAATGCCTATCGGCACCTATTTTTAAAATGCCAATCGGCAACTATATCTGAAATGCCTATCGGCACCTATATCTGAAATGCCTATCGACACCTATATCTGAAATGCCTATCGACACCTATATCTGAAATGCCTATCGACACCTATATCTGAAATGCCTATCGACACCTATATCTGAAATGCCTATCGACACCTATATCTGAAATGCCTATCGACACCTATATCTGAAATGCCTATCGACACCTATATCTGAAATGCCTATCGACACCTATTTTTGAAATGCCTATCGGAAACTACATCTGAAATGCCTATCAGCACCTATATTTGAAATGCCTATCGGCAACCATATCTGGAATGCCTATCGGCACCTATATATGAAATGCCTATCGGCTTCTATATCTGAAATGCCTATCGGCACCTATTTTTAAAATGCCAATCGGCAACTATATCTGAAATGCCTATCGGCACCTATATCTGAAATGCCTATCGACACCTATATCTGAAATGCCTATCGACACCTATATCTGAAATGCCTATCGACACCTATATCTGAAATGCCTATCGACACCTATATCTGAAATGCCTATCGACACCTATATCTGAAAGGCCTATCGGCACCTATATCTGAAATGCCTATCGACACCTATATCTGAAATGCCTATCGACACCTATATCTGAAATGCCTATCGACACCTATATCTGAAATGCCTATCGACACCTATATCTGAAATGCCTATCGACACCTATATCTGAAATGCCTATCGACACCTATATCTGAAATCCCTATCGACACCTATATCTGAAATGCCTATCGACACCTATTTTTTAAATGCCTATCGGAAACTACATCTGAAATGCCTATCAGCACCTATATTTGAAATGCCTATCGGCAACCATATCTGGAATGCCTATCGGCACCTATATTTGAAATGCCTATCGGCTTCTATATCTGAAATGCCTATCGGCACCTATTTTTAAAATGCCAATCGGCAATTATATCTGAAATGCCTATCGGCACCTATATCTGAAATGCCTATCGACACCTATATCTGAAATGCCTATCGACACCTATACCTGAAATGCCTATCGACACCTATATCTGAAATGCCTATCGACACCTATATCTGAAATGCCTATCGACACCTATATCTGAAATGCCTATCGACACCTATTTTTGAAATGCCTATCGGAAACTACATCTGAAATGCCTATCAGCACCTATATTTGAAATGCCTATCGGCAACCATATCTGGAATGCCTATCGGCACCTATATTTGAAATGCCTATCGGCTTCTATATTTGAAATGCCTATTGGCACCTATTTTTAAAATGCCAATCGGCAACTATATCTGAAATGCCTAACGGCACCTATATCTGAAATGCCTATCGACACCTATATCTGAAATGCCTATCGACACCTATATCTGAAATGCCTATCGACACCTATATCTAAAATGCCTATCGACACCTATATCTGAAATGCCTATCGACACCTATATCTGAAATGCCTATCGACTCCTATATCTGAAATGCCTATCGACACCTATATCTGAAATGCCTATCGACACCTATTTTTGAAATGCCTATCGGAAACTACATCTGAAATGCCTATCAGCACCTATATTTGAAATGCCTATCGGCAACCATATCTGGGATGCCTATCGGCACCTATATTTGAAATGCCTATCGGCTTCTATATCTGAAATGCCTATCGGCACCTATTTTTAAAATGCCAATCGGCAACTATATCTGAAATGCCTATCGGCACCTATATCTGAAATGCCTATCGACACCTATATCTGAAATGCCTATCGACACCTATATCTGAAATGCCTATCGACACCTATATCTGAAATGCCTATCGACACTTATATCTGAAATGCCTATCGACACCTATATCTGAAATGCCTATCGACACCTATATCTGAAATGCCTATCGACACCTATATCTGAAATCACTATCGACACCTATATCTGAAATGCCTATCGACACCTATTTTTGAAATGCCTATCGGAAACTACATCTGAAATGCCTATCAGCACCTATATTTGAAATGCCTATCGGCAACCATATCTGGAATGCCTATCGGCACCTATATTTGAAATGCCTATCGGCTTCTATATCTGAAATGCCTATCGGCACCTATTTTTAAAATGATAATCGGCAACTATATCTGAAATGCCTATAGGCACCTATATCTGAAATGCCTATCGACACCTATATCTGAAATGCCTATCGACACCTATTTTTGAAATGCCTATCGGAAACTACATCTGAAATGCCTATCAGCACCTATATTTGAAATGCCTATCGGCAACCATATCTGGAATGCCTATCGGCACCTATATTTGAAATGCCTATCGGCTTCTATATCTGAAATGCCTATCGGCACCTATTTTTAAAATGCCAATCGGCAACTATATCTGAAATGCCTATCGGCACCTATATCTGAAATGCCTTACGACACCTATATCTGAAATGCCTATCGACACCTATATCTGAAATGCCTATCGACACCTATACCTGAAATGCCTATCGACACCTATATCTGAAATGCCTATCGACACCTATTTTTGAAATGCCTATCGGAAACTACATCTGAAATGCCTATCAGCACCTATATTTGAAATGCCTATCGGCAACCATATCTTGAATGCCTATCGGCACCTATATTTGAAATGCCTATCGGCTTCTATATCTGAAATGCCTATCGGCACCTATTTTTAAAATGCCAATCGGCAACTATATCTGAATACCTATCGGCACCTATATCTGAAATGCCTATCGACACCTATATCTGAAATGCCTATCGACACCTATATCTGAAATGCCTATCGACACCTATATCTGAAATGCCTATCGACACCTATATCTGAAATGCCTATCGACACCTATATCTGAAATGCCTATCGACACCTATATCTGAAATGCCTATCGACACCTATTTTTGAAATGCCTATCGGAAACTACATCTGAAATGCCTATCAGCACCTATATTTGAAATGCCTATCGGCAACTATATCTGGAATGCCTATCGGCACCTATATTTGAAATGCCTATCGGCTTCTATATCTGAAATGCCTATCGGCACCTATTTTTAAAATGCCAATCGGCAACTATATCTGAAATCCCTATCGGCACCTATATCTGAAATGCCTATCGACACCTATATCTGAAATGCCTATCGACACCTATATCTGAAATGCCTATCGACACCTATATCTGAAATGCCTATCGACACCTATATCTGAAATGCCTATCGACACCTATATCTGAAATGCCTATCGACACCTATATCTGAAATGCCTATCGACACCTATATCTGAAATGCCTATCGACACCTATATCTGAAATGCCTATCGACACCTATTTTTGAAATGCCTATCGGAAACTACATCTGAAATGCCTATCAGCACCTATATTTAAAATGCCTATCGGCAACCATATCTGGAATGCCTATCGGCACCTATATTTGAAATGCCTATCGGCTTCTATATCTGAAATGCCTATCGGCACTATTTTTAAAATGCCAATCGGCAACTATATCTGAAATGCCTATCGGCACCTATATCTGAAATGCCTATCGACACCTATATCTGAAATGCCTATCGACACCTATATCTGAAATGCCTATCGACACCTATATCTGAAATGCCTATCGACACCTATATCTGAAATGCCTATCGACACCTATATCTGAAATGCCTATCGACACCTATATCTGAAATGCCTATCGACACCTATATCTGAAATGCCTATCGACACCTATTTTTGAAATGCCTATCGGAAACTACATCTGAAATGCCTATCAGCACCTATATTTGAAATGCCTATCGGCAACCATATCTGGAATGCCTATCGGCACCTATATTTGAAATGCCTATCGGCTTCTATATCTGAAATGCCTATCGACACCTATATCTGAAATGCCTATCGACACCTATATCTGAAATGCCTATCGACACCTCTATCTGAAATGCCTATCGACACCTATATCTGAAATGCCTATCGACACCTATATCTGAAATGCCTATCGACACCTATATCTGAAATGCCTATCGACACCTATATCTGAAATGCCTATCGACACCTATATCTAAAATGCCTATCGACACCTATATCTGAAATGCCTATCGACACCTATATCTGAAATGCCTATCGACACCTATTTTTGAAATGCCTATCGGAAACTACATCTGAAATGCCTATCAGCACCTATATTTGAAATGCCTATCGGCAACCATATCTGGAATGCCTATCGGCACCTATATTTGAAATGCCTATCGGCTTCTATATCTGAAATGCCTATCGGCACCTATTTTTAAAATGCCAATCGGCAACTATATCTGAAATGCCTATCGGCACCTATATCTGAAATGCCTATCGACACCTATATCTGAAATGCCTATCGACACCTATATCTGAAATGCCTATCGACACCTATATCTGAAATGCCTATCGACACCTATATCTGAAATGCCTATCGACACCTATATCTGAAATGCCTATCGACACCTATATCTGAAATGCCTATCGACACCTATATCTGAAATGCCTATCGACACCTATTTTTGAAATGCCTATCGGAAACTACATCTGAAATGCCTATCAGCACCTATATTTGAAATGCCTATCGGCAACCATATCTGGAATGCCTATCGGCACCTATATATGAAATGCCTATCGGCTTCTATATCTGAAATGCCTATCGGCACCTATTTTTAAAATGCCAATCGGCAACTATATCTGAAATGCCTATCGGCACCTATATCTGAAATGCCTATCGACACCTATATCTGAAATGCCTATCGACACCTATATCTGAAATGCCTATCGACACCTATATCTGAAATGCCTATCGACACCTATATCTGAAATGCCTATCGACACCTATATCTGAAAGGCCTATCGACACCTATATCTGAAATGCCTATCGACACCTATATCTGAAATGCCTATCGACACCTATATCTGAAATGCCTATCGACACCTATTTTTGAAATGCCTATCGGAAACTACATCTGAAATGCCTATCAGCACCTATATTTGAAATGCCTATCGGCAACCATATCTGGAATGCCTATCGGCACCTATATTTGAAATGCCTATCGGCTTCTATATCTGAAATGCCTATCGGCACCTATTTTTAAAATGCCAATCGGCAACTATATCTGAAATGCCTATCGGCACCTATATCTGAAATGCCTATCGACACCTATATCTGAAACGCCTATCGACACTTATATCTGAAATGCCTATCGACACCTATATCTGAAATGCCTATCGACACCTATATCTGAAATGCCTATCGACACCTATATCTGAAATGCCTATCGACACCTATATCTGAAATGCCTATCGACACCTATTTTTGAAATGCCTATCGGAAACTACATCTGAAATGCCTATCAGCACCTATATTTGAAATGCCTATCGGCAACCATATCTGGAATGCCTATCGGCACCTATATTTGAAATGCCTATCGGCTTCTATATCTGAAATGCCTATCGGCACCTTTTTTTAAAATGCCAATCGGCAACTCTATCTGAAATGCCTATCGGCACCTATATCTGAAATGCCTATCGACACCTATATCTGAAATGCCTATCGACACCTATATCTGAAATGCCTATCGACACCTATATCTGAAATGCCTATCGACACCTATATCTGAAATGCCTATCGACACCTACATCTGAAATGCCTATCGACACCTATATCTGAAATGCCTATCGACACCTATATCTGAAATGCCTATCGACACCTATTTTTGAAATGCCTATCGGAAACTACATCTGAAATGCCTATCAGCACCTATATTTGAAATGCCTATCGGCAACCATATCTGGAATGCCTATCGGCACCTATATTTGAAATGCCTATCGGCTTCTATATCTGAAATGCCTATCGGCACCTATTTTTAAAATGCCAATCGGCAACTATATCTGAAATGCCTATCGGCACCTATATCTGAAATGCCTATCGACACCTATATCTGAAATGCCTATCGACACCTATTTTAGAAATGCCTATCGGAAACTACATCTGAAATGCCTATCAGCACCTATATTTGAAATGCCTATCGGCAACCATATCTGGAATGCCTATCGGCACCTATATTTGAAATGCCTATCGGCTTCTATATCTGAAATGCCTATCGGCACCTATTTTTAAAATGCCAATCGGCAACTATATCTGAAATGCCTATCGGCACCTATATCTGAAATGCCTATCGACACCTATATCTGAAATTGCTATCGACACCTATATCTGAAATGCCTATCGACACCTATATCTGAAATGCCTACCGACACCTATATCTGAAATGCCTATCGACACCTATATCTGAAATGCCTATCGACACCTATATCTGAAATGCCTATCGACACCTATATCTGAAATGCCTATCGACACCTATTTTTGAAATGCCTATCGGAAACTACATCTGAAATGCCTATCAGCACCTATATTTGAAATGCCTATCGGCAACCATATCTGGAATGCCTATCGGCACCTATATTTGAAATGCCAATCGGCTTCTATATCTGAAATGCCTATCGGCACCTATTTTTAAAATGCCAATCGGCAACTATATCTGAAATGCCTATCGGTACCTATATCTGAAATGCCTTTCGACACCTATATCTGAAATGCCTATCGACACCTATATCTGAAATGCCTATCGACACCTATATCTGAAATGCCTATCGACACCTATATCTGAAATGCCTATCGACACCTATATCTGAAATGCCTATCGACACCTATATCTGAAATGCCTATCGACACCTATATCTGAAATGCCTATCGACACTTATATCTGAAATGCCTATCGACACCTATTTTTGAAATGCCTATCGGAAACTACATCTGAAATGCCTATCAGCACCTATATTTGAAATGCCTATCGGCAACCATATCTGGAATGCCTATCGGCACCTATATTTGAAGTGCCTATCGGCTTCTATATCTGAAATGCCTATCGGCACCTATTTTTAAAATGCCAATCGGCAACTATATCTGAAATGCCTATCGGCACTTATATCTGAAATGCCTATCGACACCTATATCTAAAATGCCTATCGACACCTATATCTGAAATGCCTATCGACACCTATATCTGAAATGCCTATCGACACCTATATCTGAAATGCCTATCGACACCTATATCTGAAATGCCTATCGACACCTATATCTGAAATGCCTATCGACACCTATATCTGAAATGCCTATCGACACCTATTTTTGAAATGCCTATCGGAAACTACATCTGAAATGCCTATCAGCACCTATATTTGAAATGCCTATCGGCAACCATATCTGGAATGCCTATCGGCACCTATATTTGAAATGCCTATCGGCTTCTATATCTGAAATGCCTATCGGCACCTATTTTTAAAATGCCAATCGGCAACTATATCTGAAATGCCTATCGGCACCTATATCTGAAATGCCTATCGACACCTATATCTGAAATGCCTATCGACACCTATATCTGAAATGCCTATCGACACCTATATCTGAAATGCCTATCGACACCTATATCTGAAATGCCTATCGACACCTATATCTGAAATGCCTATCGACACCTATATCTGAAATGCCTATCGACACCTTTATCTGAAATGCCTATCGACACCTATATCTGAAAAGCCTATCGACACCTATTTTTGAAATGCCTATCGGAAACTACATCTGAAATGCCTATCAGCACCTATATTTGAAATGTCTATCGGCAACCATATCTGGAATGCCTATCGGCACCTATATTTGAAATGCCTATCGGCTTCTATATCTGAAATGCCTATCGGCACCTATTTTTAAAATGCTAATCGGCAACTATATCTGAAATGCCTATCGGCACCTATATCTGAAATGCCTATCGACACCTATATCTGAAATGCCTATCGACACCTATATCTGAAATGCCTATCGACACCTATATCTGAAATGCCTATCGACACCTATATCTGAAATGCCTATCGACACCTATATCTGAAATGCCTATCGACACCTATTTTTGAAATGCCTATCGGAAACTACATCTGAAATGCCTATCAGCACCTATATTTGAAATGCCTATCGGCAACCATATCTGGAATGCCTATCGGCACCTATATTTGAAATGCCTATCGGCAACCATATCTGGAATGCCTATCGACACCTATTTTTGAAATGCCTATCGGAAACTACATCTGAAATGCCTATCAGCACCTATATTTGAAATGCCTATCGGCAACCATATCTGGAATGCCTATCGGCACCTATATTTGAAATGCCTATCGGCTTCTATATCTGAAATGCCTATCGGCACCTATTTTTAAAATGCCAATCGGCAACTATATCTGAAATGCCTATCGGCACCTATATCTGAAATGCCTTACGACACCTATATCTGAAATGCCTATCGACACCTATATCTGAAATGCCTATCGACACCTATATCTGAAATGCCTATCGACACCTATATCTGAAATGCCTATCGACACCTATATCTGAAATGCCTATCGACACCTATATCTGAAATGCCTATCGACACCTATATCCGAAATGCCTATCGACACCTATTTTTGAAATGCCTATCGGAAACTACATCTGAAATGCCTATCAGCACCTATATTTGAAATGCCTATCGGCAACCATATCTGGAATGCCTACCGGCACCTATATTTGAAATGCCTATCGGCTTCTATATCTGAAATGCCTATCGGCACCTATTTTTAAAATGCCAATCGGCAACTATATCTGAATACCTATCGGCACCTATATCTGAAATGCCTATCGACACCTATATCTGAAATGCCTATCGACACCTATATCTGAAATGCCTATCGACACCTATATCTGAAATGCCTATCGACACCTATATCTGAAATGCCTATCGACACCTATATCTGTAATGCCTATCGACACCTATATCTGAAATGCCTATCGACACCTATATCTGAAATGCCTATCGACACCTATTTTTGAAATGCCTATCGGAAACTACATCTGAAATGCCTATCAGCACCTATATTTGAAATGCCTATCGGCAACTATATCTGGAATGCCTATCGGCACCTATATTTGAAATGCCTATCGGCTTCTATATCTGAAATGCCTATCGGCACCTATTTTTAAAATGCCAATCGGCAACTATATCTGAAATCCCTATCGGCACCTATATCTGAAATGCCTATCGACACCTATATCTGAAATGCCTATCGACACCTATATCTGAAATGCCTATCGACACCTATATCTGAAATGCCTATCGACACCTATATCTGAAAAGCCTATCGACACCTATATCTGAAATGTCTATCGACACCTATATCTGAAATGCCTATCGACACCTATATCTGAAATGCCTATCGACACCTATATCTGAAATGCCTATCGACACCTATTTTTGAAATGCCTATCGGAAACTACATCTGAAATGCCTATCAGCACCTATATTTAAAATGCCTATCGGCAACCATATCTGGAATGCCTATCGGCACCTATATTTGAAATGCCTATCGGCTTCTATATCTGAAATGCCTATCGGCACTATTTTTAAAATGCCAATCGGCAACTATATCTGAAATGCCTATCGGCACCTATATCTGAAATGCCTATCGACACCTATATCTGAAATGCCTATCGACACCTATATCTGAAATGCCTATCGACACCTATATCTGAAATGCCTATCGACACCTATATCTGAAATGCCTATCGACACCTATATCTGAAATGCCTATCGACACCTATATCTGAAATGCCTATCGACACCTATATCTGAAATGCCTATCGACACCTATATCTGAAATGCCTATCGACACCTATTTTTGAAATGCCTATCGGAAACTGCATCTGAAATGCCTATCAGCACCTATATTTGAAATGCCTATCGGCAACCATATCTGGAATGCCTATCGGCACCTATATTTGAAATGCCTATCGGCTTCTATATCTGAAATGCCTATCGGCACCTATTTTTAAAATGCCAATCGGCAACTATATCTGAAATGCCTATCGGCACCTATATCTGAAATGCCTATCGACACCTATATCTGAAATGCCTATCGACACCTATATCTGAAATGCCTATCGACACCTATATCTAAAATGCCTATCGACAACTATATCTGAAATGCCCATCGACACCTATATCTGAAATGCCTATCGACACCTATATCTGAAATGCCTATCGACACCTATATCTGAAATCCCTATCGACACCTATATCTGAAATGCCTATCGACACCTATTTTTTAAATGCCTATCGGAAACTACATCTGAAATGCCTATCAGCACCTATATTTGAAATGCCTATCGGCAACCATATCTGGAATGCCTATCGGCACCTATATTTGAAATGCCTATCGGCTTCTATATCTGAAATGCCTATCGGCACCTATTTTTAAAATGCCAATCGGCAACTATATCTGAAATGCCTATCGGCACCTATATCTGAAATGCCTATCGACACCTATATCTGAAATGCCTATCGACACCTATAACTGAAATGCCTATCGACACCTATATCTGAAATGCCTATCGACACCTATATCTGAAATGCCTATCGACACCTATATCTGAAATGCCTATCGACACCTATTTTTGAAATGCCTATCGGAAACTACATCTGAAATGCCTATCAGCACCTATATTTGAAATGCCTATCGGCAACCATATCTGGAATGCCTATCGGCACCTATATTTGAAATGCCTATCGGCTTCTATATTTGAAATGCCTATTGGCACCTATTTTTAAAATGCCAAACGGCAACTATATCTGAAATGCCTATCGGCACCTATATCTGAAATGCCTATCGACACCTATATCTGAAATGCCTATCGACACCTATATCTGAAATGCCTATCGACACCTATATCTAAAATGCCTATCGACACCTATATCTGAAATGCCTATCGACACCTATATCTGAAATGCCTATCGACTCCTATATCTGAAATGCCTATCGACACCTATATCTGAAATGCCTATCGACACCTATTTTTGAAATGCCTATCGGAAACTACATCTGAAATGCCTATCAGCACCTATATTTGAAATGCCTATCGGCAACCATATCTGGGATGCCTATCGGCACCTATATTTGAAATGCCTATCGGCTTCTATATCTGAAATGCCTATCGGCACCTATTTTTAAAATGCCAATCGGCAACTATATCTGAAATGCCTATCGGCACCTATATCTGAAATGCCTATCGACACCTATATCTGAAATGCCTATCGACACCTATATCTGAAATGCCTATCGACACCTATATCTGAAATGCCTATCGACACTTATATCTGAAATGCCTATCGACACCTATATCTGAAATGCCTATCGACACCTATATCTGAAATGCCTATCGACACCTATATCTGAAATCACTATCGACACCTATATCTGAAATGCCTATCGACACCTATTTTTGAAATGCCTATCGGAAACTACATCTGAAATGCCTATCAGCACCTATATTTGAAATGCCTATCGGCAACCATATCTGGAATGCCTATCGGCACCTATATTTGAAATGCCTATCGGCTTCTATATCTGAAATGCCTATCGGCACCTATTTTTAAAATGCCAATCGGCAACTATATCTGAAATGCCTATCGGCACCTATATCTGAAATGCCTTACGACACCTATATCTGAAATGCCTATCGACACCTATATCTGAAATGCCTATCGACACCTATACCTGAAATGCCTATCGACACCTATATCTGAAATGCCTATCGACACCTATTTTTGAAATGCCTATCGGAAACTACATCTGAAATGCCTATCAGCACCTATATTTGAAATGCCTATCGGCAACCATATCTTGAATGCCTATCGGCACCTATATTTGAAATGCCTATCGGCTTCTATATCTGAAATGCCTATCGGCACCTATTTTTAAAATGCCAATCGGCAACTATATCTGAATACCTATCGGCACCTATATCTGAAATGCCTATCGACACCTATATCTGAAATGCCTATCGACACCTATATCTGAAATGCCTATCGACACCTATATCTGAAATGCCTATCGACACCTATATCTGAAATGCCTATCGACACCTATATCTGAAATGCCTATCGACACCTATATCTGAAATGCCTATCGACACCTATTTTTGAAATGCCTATCGGAAACTACATCTGAAATGCCTATCAGCACCTATATTTGAAATGCCTATCGGCAACTATATCTGGAATGCCTATCGGCACCTATATTTGAAATGCCTATCGGCTTCTATATCTGAAATGCCTATCGGCACCTATTTTTAAAATGCCAATCGGCAACTATATCTGAAATCCCTATCGGCACCTATATCTGAAATGCCTATCGACACCTATATCTGAAATGCCTATCGACACCTATATCTGAAATGCCTATCGACACCTATATCTGAAATGCCTATCGACACCTATATCTGAAATGCCTATCGACACCTATATCTGAAATGCCTATCGACACCTATATCTGAAATGCCTATCGACACCTATATCTGAAATGCCTATCGACACCTATATCTGAAATGCCTATCGACACCTATTTTTGAAATGCCTATCGGAAACTACATCTGAAATGCCTATCAGCACCTATATTTAAAATGCCTATCGGCAACCATATCTGGAATGCCTATCGGCACCTATATTTGAAATGCCTATCGGCTTCTATATCTGAAATGCCTATCGGCACTATTTTTAAAATGCCAATCGGCAACTATATCTGAAATGCCTATCGGCACCTATATCTGAAATGCCTATCGACACCTATATCTGAAATGCCTATCGACACCTATATCTGAAATGCCTATCGACACCTATATCTGAAATGCCTATCGACACCTATATCTGAAATGCCTATCGACACCTATATCTGAAATGCCTATCGACACCTATATCTGAAATGCCTATCGACACCTATATCTGAAATGCCTATCGACAC
This sequence comes from Venustoraphidia nigricollis, assembly GCA_034508555.1. Taxonomy (NCBI): domain Eukaryota; kingdom Metazoa; phylum Arthropoda; class Insecta; order Raphidioptera; family Raphidiidae; genus Venustoraphidia; species Venustoraphidia nigricollis. Next base: position 25,641 of record JAVRKA010000647.1, read on the forward strand.
CTATATCTGAAATGCCTATCGACACCTATTTTTGAAATGCCTATCGGAAACTACATCTGAAATGCCTATCAGCACCTATATTTGAAATGCCTATCGGCAACCATATCTGGGATGCCTATCGGCACCTATATTTGAAATGCCTATCGGCTTCTATATCTGAAATGCCTATCGGCACCTATTTTTAAAATGCCAATCGGCAACTATATCTGAAATGCCTATCGGCACCTATATCTGAAATGCCTATCGACACCTATATCTGAAATGCCTATCGACACCTATATCTGAAATGCCTATCGACACCTATATCTGAAATGCCTATCGACACTTATATCTGAAATGCCTATCGACACCTATATCTGAAATGCCTATCGACACCTATATCTGAAATGCCTATCGACACCTATATCTGAAATCACTATCGACACCTATATCTGAAATGCCTATCGACACCTATTTTTGAAATGCCTATCGGAAACTACATCTGAAATGCCTATCAGCACCTATATTTGAAATGCCTATCGGCAACCATATCTGGAATGCCTATCGGCACCTATATTTGAAATGCCTATCGGCTTCTATATCTGAAATGCCTATCGGCACCTATTTTTAAAATGCCAATCGGCAACTATATCTGAAATGCCTATAGGCACCTATATCTGAAATGCCTATCGACACCTATATCTGAAATGCCTATCGACACCTATTTTTGAAATGCCTATCGGAAACTACATCTGAAATGCCTATCAGCACCTATATTTGAAATGCCTATCGGCAACCATATCTGGAATGCCTATCGGCACCTATATTTGAAATGCCTATCGGCTTCTATATCTGAAATGCCTATCGGCACCTATTTTTAAAATGCCAATCGGCAACTATATCTGAAATGCCTATCGGCACCTATATCTGAAATGCCTTACGACACCTATATCTGAAATGCCTATCGACACCTATATCTGAAATGCCTATCGACACCTATACCTGAAATGCCTATCGACACCTATATCTGAAATGCCTATCGACACCTATTTTTGAAATGCCTATCGGAAACTACATCTGAAATGCCTATCAGCACCTATATTTGAAATGCCTATCGGCAACCATATCTTGAATGCCTATCGGCACCTATATTTGAAATGCCTATCGGCTTCTATATCTGAAATGCCTATCGGCACCTATTTTTAAAATGCCAATCGGCAACTATATCTGAATACCTATCGGCACCTATATCTGAAATGCCTATCGACACCTATATCTGAAATGCCTATCGACACCTATATCTGAAATGCCTATCGACACCTATATCTGAAATGCCTATCGACACCTATATCTGAAATGCCTATCGACACCTATATCTGAAATGCCTATCGACACCTATATCTGAAATGCCTATCGACACCTATTTTTGAAATGCCTATCGGAAACTACATCTGAAATGCCTATCAGCACCTATATTTGAAATGCCTATCGGCAACTATATCTGGAATGCCTATCGGCACCTATATTTGAAATGCCTATCGGCTTCTATATCTGAAATGCCTATCGGCACCTATTTTTAAAATGCCAATCGGCAACTATATCTGAAATCCCTATCGGCACCTATATCTGAAATGCCTATCGACACCTATATCTGAAATGCCTATCGACACCTATATCTGAAATGCCTATCGACACCTATATCTGAAATGCCTATCGACACCTATATCTGAAATGCCTATCGACACCTATATCTGAAATGCCTATCGACACCTATTTTTGAAATGCCTATCGGAAACTACATCTGAAATGCCTATCAGCACCTATATCTGAAATGCCTATCGACACCTATTTTTGAAATGCCTATCGGAAACTACATCTGAAATGCCTATCAGCACCTATATTTAAAATGCCTATCGGCAACCATATCTGGAATGCCTATCGGCACCTATATTTGAAATGCCTATCGGCTTCTATATCTGAAATGCCTATCGGCACTATTTTTAAAATGCCAATCGGCAACTATATCTGAAATGCCTATCGGCACCTATATCTGAAATGCCTATCGACACCTATATCTGAAATGCCTATCGACACCTATATCTGAAATGCCTATCGACACCTATATCTGAAATGCCTATCGACACCTATATCTGAAATGCCTATCGACACCTATATCTGAAATGCCTATCGACACCTATATCTGAAATGCCTATCGACACCTATATCTGAAATGCCTATCGACACCTATTTTTGAAATGCCTATCGGAAACTACATCTGAAATGCCTATCAGCACCTATATTTGAAATGCCTATCGGCAACCATATCTGGAATGCCTATCGGCACCTATATTTGAAATGCCTATCGGCTTCTATATCTGAAATGCCTATCGACACCTATATCTGAAATGCCTATCGACACCTATATCTGAAATGCCTATCGACACCTCTATCTGAAATGCCTATCGACACCTATATCTGAAATGCCTATCGACACCTATATCTGAAATGCCTATCGACACCTATATCTGAAATGCCTATCGACACCTATATCTGAAATGCCTATCGACACCTATATTTAAAATGCCTATCGACACCTTTATCTGAAATGCCTATCGACACCTATATCTGAAATGCCTATCGACACCTATTTTTGAAATGCCTATCGGAAACTACATCTGAAATGCCTATCAGCACCTATATTTGAAATGCCTATCGGCAACCATATCTGGAATGCCTATCGGCACCTATATTTGAAATGCCTATCGGCTTCTATATCTGAAATGCCTATCGGCACCTATTTTTAAAATGCCAATCGGCAACTATATCTGAAATCCCTATCGGCACCTATATCTGAAATGCCTATCGACACCTATATCTGAAATGCCTATCGACACCTATATCTGAAATGCCTATCGACACCTATTTCTGAAATGCCTATCGACACCTATATCTGAAATGCCTATCGACACCTATATCTGAAATGCCTATCGACACTTATATCTGAAATGCCTATCGAAACCTATATCTGAAATGCCTATCGACACCTATATCTGAAATGCCTATCGACACCTATTTTTGAAATGCCTATCGGAAACTACATCTGAAATGCCTATCAGCACCTATATTTGAAATGCCTATCGGCAACCATATCTGGAATGCCTATCGGCACCTATATTTGAAATGCCTATCGGCTTCTATATTTGAAATGCCTATTGGCACCTATTTTTAAAATGCCAATCGGCAACTATATCTGAAATGCCTATCGGCACCTATATCTGAAATGCCTATCGACACCTATATCTGAAATGCCTATCGACACCTATATCTGAAATGCCTATCGACACCTATATCTGAAATGCCTATCGACACCTATATCTGAAATGCCTATCGACACCTATATCTGAAATGCCTATCGACACCTATATCTGAAATGCCTATCGACACCTATTTTTGAAATGCCTATCGGAAACTACATCTGAAATGCCTATCAGCACCTATATTTGAAATGCCTATCGGCAACCATATCTGGAATGCCTATCGGCACCTATATATGAAATGCCTATCGGCTTCTATATCTGAAATGCCTATCGGCACCTATTTTTAAAATGCCAATCGGCAACTATATCTGAAATGCCTATCGGCACCTATATCTGAAATGCCTATCGACACCTATATCTGAAATGCCTATCGACACCTATATCTGAAATGCCTATCGACACCTATATCTGAAATGCCTATCGACACCTATATCTGAAATGCCTATCGACACCTATATCTGAACGGCCTATCGACACCTATATCTGAAATGCCTATCGACACCTATATCTGAAATGCCTATCGACACCTATATCCGAAATGCCTATCGACACCTATTTTTGAAATGCCTATCGGAAACTACATCTGAAATGCCTATCAGCACCTATATTTGAAATGCCTATCGGCAACCATATCTGGAATGCCTATCGGCACCTATATTTGAAATGCCTATCGGCTTCTATATCTGAAATGCCTATCGGCACCTATTTTTAAAATGCCAATCGGCAACTATATCTGAAATGCCTATCGGCACCTATATCTGAAATGCCTATCGACACCTATATCTGAAACGCCTATCGACACTTATATCTGAAATGCCTATCGACACCTATATCTGAAATGCCTATCGACACCTATATCTGAAATGCCTATCGACACCTATATCTGAAATGCCTATCGACACCTATATCTGAAATGCCTATCGACACCTATTTTTGAAATGCCTATCGGAAACTACATCTGAAATGCCTATCAGCACCTATATTTAAAATGCCTATCGGCAACCATATCTGGAATGCCTATCGGCACCTATATTTGAAATGCCTATCGGCTTCTATATCTGAAATGCCTATCGGCACCTTTTTTTAAAATGCCAATCGGCAACTCTATCTGAAATGCCTATCGGCACCTATATCTGAAATGCCTATCGACACCTATATCTGAAATGCCTATCGACACCTATATCTGAAATGCCTATCGACACCTATATCTGAAATGCCTATCGACACCTATATCTGAAATGCCTATCGACACCTACATCTGAAATGCCTATCGACACCTATATCTGAAATGCCTATCGACACCTATATCTGAAATGCCTATCGACACCTATTTTTGAAATGCCTATCGGAAACTACATCTGAAATGCCTATCAGCACCTATATTTGAAATGCCTATCGGCAACCATATCTGGAATGCCTATCGGCACCTATATTTGAAATGCCTATCGGCTTCTATATCTGAAATGCCTATCGGCACCTATTTTTAAAATGCCAATCGGCAACTATATCTGAAATGCCTATCGGCACCTATATCTGAAATGCCTATCGACACCTATATCTGAAATGCCTATCGACACCTATTTTAGAAATGCCTATCGGAAACTACATCTGAAATGCCTATCAGCACCTATATTTGAAATGCCTATCGGCAACCATATCTGGAATGCCTATCGGCACCTATATTTGAAATGCCTATCGGCTTCTATATCTGAAATGCCTATCGGCACCTATTTTTAAAATGCCAATCGGCAACTATATCTGAAATGCCTATCGGCACCTATATCTGAAATGCCTATCGACACCTATATCTGAAATTGCTATCGACACCTATATCTGAAATGCCTATCGACACCTATATCTGAAATGCCTATCGACACCTATATCTGAAATGCCTATCGACACCTATATCTGAAATGCCTATCGACACCTATATCTGAAATGCCTATCGACACCTATATCTGAAATGCCTATCGACACCTATTTTTGAAATGCCTATCGGAAACTACATCTGAAATGCCTATCAGCACCTATATTTGAAATGCCTATCGGCAACCATATCTGGAATGCCTATCGGCACCTATATTTGAAATGCCTATCGGCTTCTATATCTGAAATGCCTATCGGCACCTATTTTTAAAATGCCAATCGGCAACTATATCTGAAATGCCTATCGGTACCTATATCTGAAATGCCTTTCGACACCTATATCTGAAATGCCTATCGACACCTATATCTGAAATGCCTATCGACACCTATATCTGAAATGCCTATCGACACCTATATCTGAAATGCCTATCGACACCTATATCTGAAATGCCTATCGACACCTATATCTGAAATGCCTATCGACACCTATATCTGAAATGCCTATCGACACCTAAATCTGAAATGCCTATCGACACCTATTTTTGAAATGCCTATCGGAAACTACATCTGAAATGCCTATCAGCACCTATATTTGAAATGCCTATCGGCAACCATATCTGGAATGCCTATCGGCACCTATATTTGAAGTGCCTATCGGCTTCTATATCTGAAATGCCTATCGGCACCTATTTTTAAAATGCCAATCGGCAACTATATCTGAAATGCCTATCGGCACTTATATCTGAAATGCCTATCGACACCTATATCTAAAATGCCTATCGACACCTATATCTGAAATGCCTATCGACACCTATATCTGAAATGCCTATCGACACCTATATCTGAAATGCCTATCGACACCTATATCTGAAATGCCTATCGACACCTATATCTGAAATGCCTATCGACACCTATATCTGAAATGCCTATCGACACCTATTTTTGAAATGCCTATCGGAAACTACATCTGAAATGCCTATCAGCACCTATATTTGAAATGCCTATCGGCAACCATATCTGGAATGCCTATCGGCACCTATATTTGAAATGCCTATTGGCTTCTATATCTGAAATGCCTATCGGCACCTATTTTTAAAATGCCAATCGGCAACTATATCTGAAATGCCTATCGGCACCTATATCTGAAATGCCTATCGACACCTATATCTGAAATGCCTATCGACACCTATATCTGAAATGCCTATCGACACCTATATCTGAAATGCCTATCGACACCTATATCTGAAATGCCTATCGACACCTATATCTGAAATGCCTATCGACACCTATATCTGAAATGCCTATCGACACCTTTATCTGAAATGCCTATCGACACCTATATCTGAAAAGCCTATCGACACCTATTTTTGAAATGCCTATCGGAAACTACATCTGAAATGCCTATCAGCACCTATATTTGAAATGTCTATCGGCAACCATATCTGGAATGCCTATCGGCACCTATATTTGAAATGCCTATCGGCTTCTATATCTGAAATGCCTATCGGCACCTATTTTTAAAATGCTAATCGGCAACTATATCTGAAATGCCTATCGGCACCTATATCTGAAATGCCTATCGACACCTATATCTGAAATGCCTATCGACACCTATATCTGAAATGCCTATCGACACCTATATCTGAAATGCCTATCGACACCTATATCTGAAATGCCTATCGACACCTATATCTGAAATGCCTATCGACACCTATTTTTGAAATGCCTATCGGAAACTACATCTGAAATGCCTATCAGCACCTATATTTGAAATGCCTATCGGCAACCATATCTGGAATGCCTATCGGCACCTATATTTGAAATGCCTATCGGCAACCATATCTGGAATGCCTATCGACACCTATTTTTGAAATGCCTATCGGAAACTACATCTGAAATGCCTATCAGCACCTATATTTGAAATGCCTATCGGCAACCATATCTGGAATGCCTATCGGCACCTATATTTGAAATGCCTATCGGCTTCTATATCTGAAATGCCTATCGGCACCTATTTTTAAAATGCCAATCGGCAACTATATCTGAAATGCCTATCGGCACCTATATCTGAAATGCCTTACGACACCTATATCTGAAATGCCTATCGACACCTATATCTGAAATGCCTATCGACACCTATATCTGAAATGCCTATCGACACCTATATCTGAAATGCCTATCGACACCTATATCTGAAATGCCTATCGACACCTATATCTGAAATGCCTATCGACACCTATATCCGAAATGCCTATCGACACCTATTTTTGAAATGCCTATCGGAAACTACATCTGAAATGCCTATCAGCACCTATATTTGAAATGCCTATCGGCAACCATATCTGGAATGCCTACCGGCACCTATATTTGAAATGCCTATCGGCTTCTATATCTGAAATGCCTATCGGCACCTATTTTTAAAATGCCAATCGGCAACTATATCTGAATACCTATCGGCACCTATATCTGAAATGCCTATCGACACCTATATCTGAAATGCCTATCGACACCTATATCTGAAATGCCTATCGACACCTATATCTGAAATGCCTATCGACACCTATATCTGAAATGCCTATCGACACCTATATCTGTAATGCCTATCGACACCTATATCTGAAATGCCTATCGACACCTATATCTGAAATGCCTATCGACACCTATTTTTGAAATGCCTATCGGAAACTACATCTGAAATGCCTATCAGCACCTATATTTGAAATGCCTATCGGCAACTATATCTGGAATGCCTATCGGCACCTATATTTGAAATGCCTATCGGCTTCTATATCTGAAATGCCTATCGGCACCTATTTTTAAAATGCCAATCGGCAACTATATCTGAAATCCCTATCGGCACCTATATCTGAAATGCCTATCGACACCTATATCTGAAATGCCTATCGACACCTATATCTGAAATGCCTATCGACACCTATATCTGAAATGCCTATCGACACCTATATCTGAAAAGCCTATCGACACCTATATCTGAAATGCCTATCGACACCTATATCTGAAATGCCTATCGACACCTATATCTGAAATGCCTATCGACACCTATATCTGAAATGCCTATCGACACCTATTTTTGAAATGCCTATCGGAAACTACATCTGAAATGCCTATCAGCACCTATATTTAAAATGCCTATCGGCAACCATATCTGGAATGCCTATCGGCACCTATATTTGAAATGCCTATCGGCTTCTATATCTGAAATGCCTATCGGCACTATTTTTAAAATGCCAATCGGCAACTATATCTGAAATGCCTATCGGCACCTATATCTGAAATGCCTATCGACACCTATATCTGAAATGCCTATCGACACCTATATCTGAAATGCCTATCGACACCTATATCTGAAATGCCTATCGACACCTATATCTGAAATGCCTATCGACACCTATATCTGAAATGCCTATCGACACCTATATCTGAAATGCCTATCGACACCTATATCTGAAATGCCTATCGACACCTATATCTGAAATGCCTATCGACACCTATTTTTGAAATGCCTATCGGAAACTGCATCTGAAATGCCTATCAGCACCTATATTTGAAATGCCTATCGGCAACCATATCTGGAATGCCTATCGGCACCTATATTTGAAATGCCTATCGGCTTCTATATCTGAAATGCCTATCGGCACCTATTTTTAAAATGCCAATCGGCAACTATATCTGAAATGCCTATCGGCACCTATATCTGAAATGCCTATCGACACCTATATCTGAAATGCCTATCGACACCTATATCTGAAATGCCTATCGACACCTATATCTAAAATGCCTATCGACAACTATATCTGAAATGCCCATCGACACCTATATCTGAAATGCCTATCGACACCTATATCTGAAATGCCTATCGACACCTATATCTGAAATCCCTATCGACACCTATATCTGAAATGCCTATCGACACCTATTTTTTAAATGCCTATCGGAAACTACATCTGAAATGCCTATCAGCACCTATATTTGAAATGCCTATCGGCAACCATATCTGGAATGCCTATCGGCACCTATATTTGAAATGCCTATCGGCTTCTATATCTGAAATGCCTATCGGCACCTATTTTTAAAATGCCAATCGGCAACTATATCTGAAATGCCTATCGGCACCTATATCTGAAATGCCTATCGACACCTATATCTGAAATGCCTATCGACACCTATAACTGAAATGCCTATCGACACCTATATCTGAAATGCCTATCGACACCTATATCTGAAATGCCTATCGACACCTATATCTGAAATGCCTATCGACACCTATTTTTGAAATGCCTATCGGAAACTACATCTGAAATGCCTATCAGCACCTATATTTGAAATGCCTATCGGCAACCATATCTGGAATGCCTATCGGCACCTATATTTGAAATGCCTATCGGCTTCTATATTTGAAATGCCTATTGGCACCTATTTTTAAAATGCCAAACGGCAACTATATCTGAAATGCCTATCGGCACCTATATCTGAAATGCCTATCGACACCTATATCTGAAATGCCTATCGACACCTATATCTGAAATGCCTATCGACACCTATATCTAAAATGCCTATCGACACCTATATCTGAAATGCCTATCGACACCTATATCTGAAATGCCTATCGACTCCTATATCTGAAATGCCTATCGACACCTATATCTGAAATGCCTATCGACACCTATTTTTGAAATGCCTATCGGAAACTACATCTGAAATGCCTATCAGCACCTATATTTGAAATGCCTATCGGCAACCATATCTGGGATGCCTATCGGCACCTATATTTGAAATGCCTATCGGCTTCTATATCTGAAATGCCTATCGGCACCTATTTTTAAAATGCCAATCGGCAACTATATCTGAAATGCCTATCGGCACCTATATCTGAAATGCCTATCGACACCTATATCTGAAATGCCTATCGACACCTATATCTGAAATGCCTATCGACACCTATATCTGAAATGCCTATCGACACTTATATCTGAAATGCCTATCGACACCTATATCTGAAATGCCTATCGACACCTATATCTGAAATGCCTATCGACACCTATATCTGAAATCACTATCGACACCTATATCTGAAATGCCTATCGACACCTATTTTTGAAATGCCTATCGGAAACTACATCTGAAATGCCTATCAGCACCTATATTTGAAATGCCTATCGGCAACCATATCTGGAATGCCTATCGGCACCTATATTTGAAATGCCTATCGGCTTCTATATCTGAAATGCCTATCGGCACCTATTTTTAAAATGCCAATCGGCAACTATATCTGAAATGCCTATCGGCACCTATATCTGAAATGCCTTACGACACCTATATCTGAAATGCCTATCGACACCTATATCTGAAATGCCTATCGACACCTATACCTGAAATGCCTATCGACACCTATATCTGAAATGCCTATCGACACCTATTTTTGAAATGCCTATCGGAAACTACATCTGAAATGCCTATCAGCACCTATATTTGAAATGCCTATCGGCAACCATATCTTGAATGCCTATCGGCACCTATATTTGAAATGCCTATCGGCTTCTATATCTGAAATGCCTATCGGCACCTATTTTTAAAATGCCAATCGGCAACTATATCTGAATACCTATCGGCACCTATATCTGAAATGCCTATCGACACCTATATCTGAAATGCCTATCGACACCTATATCTGAAATGCCTATCGACACCTATATCTGAAATGCCTATCGACACCTATATCTGAAATGCCTATCGACACCTATATCTGAAATGCCTATCGACACCTATATCTGAAATGCCTATCGACACCTATTTTTGAAATGCCTATCGGAAACTACATCTGAAATGCCTATCAGCACCTATATTTGAAATGCCTATCGGCAACTATATCTGGAATGCCTATCGGCACCTATATTTGAAATGCCTATCGGCTTCTATATCTGAAATGCCTATCGGCACCTATTTTTAAAATGCCAATCGGCAACTATATCTGAAATCCCTATCGGCACCTATATCTGAAATGCCTATCGACACCTATATCTGAAATGCCTATCGACACCTATATCTGAAATGCCTATCGACACCTATATCTGAAATGCCTATCGACACCTATATCTGAAATGCCTATCGACACCTATATCTGAAATGCCTATCGACACCTATATCTGAAATGCCTATCGACACCTATATCTGAAATGCCTATCGACACCTATATCTGAAATGCCTATCGACACCTATTTTTGAAATGCCTATCGGAAACTACATCTGAAATGCCTATCAGCACCTATATTTAAAATGCCTATCGGCAACCATATCTGGAATGCCTATCGGCACCTATATTTGAAATGCCTATCGGCTTCTATATCTGAAATGCCTATCGGCACTATTTTTAAAATGCCAATCGGCAACTATATCTGAAATGCCTATCGGCACCTATATCTGAAATGCCTATCGACACCTATATCTGAAATGCCTATCGACACCTATATCTGAAATGCCTATCGACACCTATATCTGAAATGCCTATCGACACCTATATCTGAAATGCCTATCGACACCTATATCTGAAATGCCTATCGACACCTATATCTGAAATGCCTATCGACACCTATATCTGAAATGCCTATCGACACCTATATCTGAAATGCCTATCGACACCTATTTTTGAAATGCCTATCGGAAACTGCATCTGAAATGCCTATCAGCACCTATATTTGAAATGCCTATCGGCAACCATATCTGGAATGCCTATCGGCACCTATATTTGAAATGCCTATCGGCTTCTATATCTGAAATGCCTATCGGCACCTATTTTTAAAATGCCAATCGGCAACTATATCTGAAATGCCTATCGGCACCTATATCTGAAATGCCTATCGACACCTATATCTGAAATGCCTATCGACACCTATATCTGAAATGCCTATCGACACCTATATCTAAAATGCCTATCGACAACTATATCTGAAATGCCCATCGACACCTATATCTGAAATGCCTATCGACACCTATATCTGAAATGCCTATCGACACCTATATCTGAAATGCCTATCGACACCTATTTTTGAAATGCCTATCGGAAACTACATCTGAAATGCCTATCAGCACCTATATTTGAAATGCCTATCGGCAACCATATCTGGGATGCCTATCGGCACCTATATTTGAAATGCCTATCGGCTTCTATATCTGAAATGCCTATCGGCACCTATTTTTAAAATGCCAATCGGCAACTATATCTAAAATGCCTATCGGCACCTATATCTGAAATGCCTATCGACACCTATATCTGAAATGCCTATCGACACCTATATCTGAAATGCCTATCGACACCTATATCTGAAATGCCTATCGACACCTATATCTGAAATGCCTATCGACACCTATATCTGAAATGCCTATCGACACCTATATCTGAAATGCCTATCGACACCTATATCTGAAATCCCTATCGACACCTATATCTAAAATGCCTATCGACACCTATTTTTTAAATGCCTATCGGAAACTACATCTGAAATGCCTATCAGCACCTATATTTGAAATGCCTATCGGCAACCATATCTGGAATGCCTATCGGCACCTATATTTGAAATGCCTATCGGCTTCTATATCTGAAATGCCTATCGGCACCTATTTTTAAAATGCCAATCGGCAACTATATCTGAAATGCCTATCGGCACCTATATCTGAAATGCCTATCGACACCTATATCTGAAATGCCTATCGACACCTATACCTGAAATGCCTATCGACACCTATATCTGAAATGCCTATCGACACCTATATCTGAAATGCCTATCGACACCTATATCTGAAATGCCTATCGACACCTATTTTTGAAATGCCTATCGGAAACTACATCTGAAATGCCTATCAGCACCTATATTTGAAATGCCTATCGGCAACCATATCTGGAATGCCTATCGGCACCTATATTTGAAATGCCTATCGGCTTCTATATTTGAAATGCCTATTGGCACCTATTTTTAAAATGCCAATCGGCAACTATATCTGAAATGCCTATCGGCACCTATATCTGAAATGCCTATCGACACCTATATCTGAAATGCCTATCGACACCTATATCTGAAATGCCTATCGACACCTATATCTAAAATGCCTATCGACACCTATATCTGAAATGCCTATCGACACCTATATCTGAAATGCCTATCGACTCCTATATCTGAAATGCCTATCGACACCTATATCTGAAATGCCTATCGACACCTATTTTTGAAATGCCTATCGGAAACTACATCTGAAATGCCTATCAGCACCTATATTTGAAATGCCTATCGGCAACCATATCTGGGATGCCTATCGGCACCTATATTTGAAATGCCTATCGGCTTCTATATCTGAAATGCCTATCGGCACCTATTTTTAAAATGCCAATCGGCAACTATATCTGAAATGCCTATCGGCACCTATATCTGAAATGCCTATCGACACCTATATCTGAAATGCCTATCGACACCTATATCTGAAATGCCTATCGACACCTATATCTGAAATGCCTATCGACACTTATATCTGAAATGCCTATTGACACCTATATCTGAAATGCCTATCGACAACTATATCTGAAATGCCTATCGACACCTATATCTGAAATCACTATCGACACCTATATCTGAAATGCCTATCGACACCTATTTTTGAAATGCCTATCGGAAACTACATCTGAAATGCCTATCAGCACCTATATTTGAAATGCCTATCGGCAACCATATCTGGAATGCCTATCGGCACCTATATTTGAAATGCCTATCGGCTTCTATATCTGAAATGCCTATCGGCACCTATTTTTAAAATGCCAATCGGCAACTATATCTGAAATGCCTATAGGCACCTATATCTGAAATGCCTATCGACACCTATATCTGAAATGCCTATCGACACCTATTTTTGAAATGCCTATCGGAAACTACATCTGAAATGCCTATCAGCACCTATATTTGAAATGCCTATCGGCAACCATATCTGGAATGCCTATCGGCACCTATATTTGAAATGCCTATCGGCTTCTATATCTGAAATGCCTATCGGCACCTATTTTTAAAATGCCAATCGGCAACTATATCTGAAATGCCTATCGGCACCTATATCTGAAATGCCTTACGACACCTATATCTGAAATGCCTATCGACACCTATATCTGAAATGCCTATCGACACCTATACCTGAAATGCCTATCGACACCTATATCTGAAATGCCTATCGACACCTATTTTTGAAATGCCTATCGGAAACTACATCTGAAATGCCTATCAGCACCTATATTTGAAATGCCTATCGGCAACCATATCTTGAATGCCTATCGGCACCTATATTTGAAATGCCTATCGGCTTCTATATCTGAAATGCCTATCGGCACCTATTTTTAAAATGCCAATCGGCAACTATATCTGAATACCTATCGGCACCTATATCTGAAATGCCTATCGACACCTATATCTGAAATGCCTATCGACACCTATATCTGAAATGCCTATCGACACCTATATCTGAAATGCCTATCGACACCTATATCTGAAATGCCTATCGACACCTATATCTGAAATGCCTATCGACACCTATATCTGAAATGCCTATCGACACCTATTTTTGAAATGCCTATCGGAAACTACATCTGAAATGCCTATCAGCACCTATATTTGAAATGCCTATCGGCAACTATATCTGGAATGCCTATCGGCACCTATATTTGAAATGCCTATCGGCTTCTATATCTGAAATGCCTATCGGCACCTATTTTTAAAATGCCAATCGGCAACTATATCTGAAATCCCTATCGGCACCTATATCTGAAATGCCTATCGACACCTATATCTGAAATGCCTATCGACACCTATATCTGAAATGCCTATCGACACCTATATCTGAAATGCCTATCGACACCTATATCTGAAATGCCTATCGACACCTATATCTGAAATGCCTATCGACACCTATTTTTGAAATGCCTATCGGAAACTACATCTGAAATGCCTATCAGCACCTATATCTGAAATGCCTATCGACACCTATTTTTGAAATGCCTATCGGAAACTACATCTGAAATGCCTATCAGCACCTATATTTAAAATGCCTATCGGCAACCATATCTGGAATGCCTATCGGCACCTATATTTGAAATGCCTATCGGCTTCTATATCTGAAATGCCTATCGGCACTATTTTTAAAATGCCAATCGGCAACTATATCTGAAATGCCTATCGGCACCTATATCTGAAATGCCTATCGACACCTATATCTGAAATGCCTATCGACACCTATATCTGAAATGCCTATCGACACCTATATCTGAAATGCCTATCGACACCTATATCTGAAATGCCTATCGACACCTATATCTGAAATGCCTATCGACACCTATATCTGAAATGCCTATCGACACCTATATCTGAAATGCCTATCGACACCTATTTTTGAAATGCCTATCGGAAACTACATCTGAAATGCCTATCAGCACCTATATTTGAAATGCCTATCGGCAACCATATCTGGAATGCCTATCGGCACCTATATTTGAAATGCCTATCGGCTTCTATATCTGAAATGCCTATCGACACCTATATCTGAAATGCCTATCGACACCTATATCTGAAATGCCTATCGACACCTCTATCTGAAATGCCTATCGACACCTATATCTGAAATGCCTATCGACACCTATATCTGAAATGCCTATCGACACCTATATCTGAAATGCCTATCGACACCTATATCTGAAATGCCTATCGACACCTATATTTAAAATGCCTATCGACACCTTTATCTGAAATGCCTATCGACACCTATATCTGAAATGCCTATCGACACCTATTTTTGAAATGCCTATCGGAAACTACATCTGAAATGCCTATCAGCACCTATATTTGAAATGCCTATCGGCAACCATATCTGGAATGCCTATCGGCACCTATATTTGAAATGCCTATCGGCTTCTATATCTGAAATGCCTATCGGCACCTATTTTTAAAATGCCAATCGGCAACTATATCTGAAATCCCTATCGGCACCTATATCTGAAATGCCTATCGACACCTATATCTGAAATGCCTATCGACACCTATATCTGAAATGCCTATCGACACCTATTTCTGAAATGCCTATCGACACCTATATCTGAAATGCCTATCGACACCTATATCTGAAATGCCTATCGACACTTATATCTGAAATGCCTATCGAAACCTATATCTGAAATGCCTATCGACACCTATATCTGAAATGCCTATCGACACCTATTTTTGAAATGCCTATCGGAAACTACATCTGAAATGCCTATCAGCACCTATATTTGAAATGCCTATCGGCAACCATATCTGGAATGCCTATCGGCACCTATATTTGAAATGCCTATCGGCTTCTATATTTGAAATGCCTATTGGCACCTATTTTTAAAATGCCAATCGGCAACTATATCTGAAATGCCTATCGGCACCTATATCTGAAATGCCTATCGACACCTATATCTGAAATGCCTATCGACACCTATATCTGAAATGCCTATCGACACCTATATCTGAAATGCCTATCGACACCTATATCTGAAATGCCTATCGACACCTATATCTGAAATGCCTATCGACACCTATATCTGAAATGCCTATCGACACCTATTTTTGAAATGCCTATCGGAAACTACATCTGAAATGCCTATCAGCACCTATATTTGAAATGCCTATCGGCAACCATATCTGGAATGCCTATCGGCACCTATATATGAAATGCCTATCGGCTTCTATATCTGAAATGCCTATCGGCACCTATTTTTAAAATGCCAATCGGCAACTATATCTGAAATGCCTATCGGCACCTATATCTGAAATGCCTATCGACACCTATATCTGAAATGCCTATCGACACCTATATCTGAAATGCCTATCGACACCTATATCTGAAATGCCTATCGACACCTATATCTGAAATGCCTATCGACACCTATATCTGAACGGCCTATCGACACCTATATCTGAAATGCCTATCGACACCTATATCTGAAATGCCTATCGACACCTATATCCGAAATGCCTATCGACACCTATTTTTGAAATGCCTATCGGAAACTACATCTGAAATGCCTATCAGCACCTATATTTGAAATGCCTATCGGCAACCATATCTGGAATGCCTATCGGCACCTATATTTGAAATGCCTATCGGCTTCTATATCTGAAATGCCTATCGGCACCTATTTTTAAAATGCCAATCGGCAACTATATCTGAAATGCCTATCGGCACCTATATCTGAAATGCCTATCGACACCTATATCTGAAACGCCTATCGACACTTATATCTGAAATGCCTATCGACACCTATATCTGAAATGCCTATCGACACCTATATCTGAAATGCCTATCGACACCTATATCTGAAATGCCTATCGACACCTATATCTGAAATGCCTATCGACACCTATTTTTGAAATGCCTATCGGAAACTACATCTGAAATGCCTATCAGCACCTATATTTAAAATGCCTATCGGCAACCATATCTGGAATGCCTATCGGCACCTATATTTGAAATGCCTATCGGCTTCTATATCTGAAATGCCTATCGGCACCTTTTTTTAAAATGCCAATCGGCAACTCTATCTGAAATGCCTATCGGCACCTATATCTGAAATGCCTATCGACACCTATATCTGAAATGCCTATCGACACCTATATCTGAAATGCCTATCGACACCTATATCTGAAATGCCTATCGACACCTATATCTGAAATGCCTATCGACACCTACATCTGAAATGCCTATCGACACCTATATCTGAAATGCCTATCGACACCTATATCTGAAATGCCTATCGACACCTATTTTTGAAATGCCTATCGGAAACTACATCTGAAATGCCTATCAGCACCTATATTTGAAATGCCTATCGGCAACCATATCTGGAATGCCTATCGGCACCTATATTTGAAATGCCTATCGGCTTCTATATCTGAAATGCCTATCGGCACCTATTTTTAAAATGCCAATCGGCAACTATATCTGAAATGCCTATCGGCACCTATATCTGAAATGCCTATCGACACCTATATCTGAAATGCCTATCGACACCTATTTTAGAAATGCCTATCGGAAACTACATCTGAAATGCCTATCAGCACCTATATTTGAAATGCCTATCGGCAACCATATCTGGAATGCCTATCGGCACCTATATTTGAAATGCCTATCGGCTTCTATATCTGAAATGCCTATCGGCACCTATTTTTAAAATGCCAATCGGCAACTATATCTGAAATGCCTATCGGCACCTATATCTGAAATGCCTATCGACACCTATATCTGAAATTGCTATCGACACCTATATCTGAAATGCCTATCGACACCTATATCTGAAATGCCTATCGACACCTATATCTGAAATGCCTATCGACACCTATATCTGAAATGCCTATCGACACCTATATCTGAAATGCCTATCGACACCTATATCTGAAATGCCTATCGACACCTATTTTTGAAATGCCTATCGGAAACTACATCTGAAATGCCTATCAGCACCTATATTTGAAATGCCTATCGGCAACCATATCTGGAATGCCTATCGGCACCTATATTTGAAATGCCTATCGGCTTCTATATCTGAAATGCCTATCGGCACCTATTTTTAAAATGCCAATCGGCAACTATATCTGAAATGCCTATCGGTACCTATATCTGAAATGCCTTTCGACACCTATATCTGAAATGCCTATCGACACCTATATCTGAAATGCCTATCGACACCTATATCTGAAATGCCTATCGACACCTATATCTGAAATGCCTATCGACACCTATATCTGAAATGCCTATCGACACCTATATCTGAAATGCCTATCGACACCTATATCTGAAATGCCTATCGACACCTAAATCTGAAATGCCAATCGACACCTATTTTTGAAATGCCTATCGGAAACTACATCTGAAATGCCTATCAGCACCTATATTTGAAATGCCTATCGGCAACCATATCTGGAATGCCTATCGGCACCTATATTTGAAGTGCCTATCGGCTTCTATATCTGAAATGCCTATCGGCACCTATTTTTAAAATGCCAATCGGCAACTATATCTGAAATGCCTATCGGCACTTATATCTGAAATGCCTATCGACACCTATATCTAAAATGCCTATCGACACCTATATCTGAAATGCCTATCGACACCTATATCTGAAATGCCTATCGACACCTATATCTGAAATGCCTATCGACACCTATATCTGAAATGCCTATCGACACCTATATCTGAAATGCCTATCGACACCTATATCTGAAATGCCTATCGACACCTATTTTTGAAATGCCTATCGGAAACTACATCTGAAATGCCTATCAGCACCTATATTTGAAATGCCTATCGGCAACCATATCTGGAATGCCTATCGGCACCTATATTTGAAATGCCTATTGGCTTCTATATCTGAAATGCCTATCGGCACCTATTTTTAAAATGCCAATCGGCAACTATATCTGAAATGCCTATCGGCACCTATATCTGAAATGCCTATCGACACCTATATCTGAAATGCCTATCGACACCTATATCTGAAATGCCTATCGACACCTATATCTGAAATGCCTATCGACACCTATATCTGAAATGCCTATCGACACCTATATCTGAAATGCCTATCGACACCTATATCTGAAATGCCTATCGACACCTTTATCTGAAATGCCTATCGACACCTATATCTGAAAAGCCTATCGACACCTATTTTTGAAATGCCTATCGGAAACTACATCTGAAATGCCTATCAGCACCTATATTTGAAATGTCTATCGGCAACCATATCTGGAATGCCTATCGGCACCTATATTTGAAATGCCTATCGGCTTCTATATCTGAAATGCCTATCGGCACCTATTTTTAAAATGCTAATCGGCAACTATATCTGAAATGCCTATCGGCACCTATATCTGAAATGCCTATCGACACCTATATCTGAAATGCCTATCGACACCTATATCTGAAATGCCTATCGACACCTATATCTGAAATGCCTATCGACACCTATATCTGAAATGCCTATCGACACCTATATCTGAAATGCCTATCGACACCTATTTTTGAAATGCCTATCGGAAACTACATCTGAAATGCCTATCAGCACCTATATTTGAAATGCCTATCGGCAACCATATCTGGAATGCCTATCGGCACCTATATTTGAAATGCCTATCGGCAACCATATCTGGAATGCCTATCGACACCTATTTTTGAAATGCCTATCGGAAACTACATCTGAAATGCCTATCAGCACCTATATTTGAAATGCCTATCGGCAACCATATCTGGAATGCCTATCGGCACCTATATTTGAAATGCCTATCGGCTTCTATATCTGAAATGCCTATCGGCACCTATTTTTAAAATGCCAATCGGCAACTATATCTGAAATGCCTATCGGCACCTATATCTGAAATGCCTTACGACACCTATATCTGAAATGCCTATCGACACCTATATCTGAAATGCCTATCGACACCTATATCTGAAATGCCTATCGACACCTATATCTGAAATGCCTATCGACACCTATATCTGAAATGCCTATCGACACCTATATCTGAAATGCCTATCGACACCTATATCTGAAATGCCTATCGACACCTATTTTTGAAATGCCTATCGGAAACTACATCTGAAATGCCTATCAGCACCTATATTTGAAATGCCTATCGGCAACCATATCTGGAATGCCTACCGGCACCTATATTTGAAATGCCTATCGGCTTCTATATCTGAAATGCCTATCGGCACCTATTTTTAAAATGCCAATCGGCAACTATATCTGAATACCTATCGGCACCTATATCTGAAATGCCTATCGACACCTATATCTGAAATGCCTATCGACACCTATATCTGAAATGCCTATCGACACCTATATCTGAAATGCCTATCGACACCTATATCTGAAATGCCTATCGACACCTATATCTGAAATGCCTATCGACACCTATATCTGAAATGCCTATCGACACCTATATCTGAAATGCCTATCGACACCTATTTTTGAAATGCCTATCGGAAACTACATCTGAAATGCCTATCAGCACCTATATTTGAAATGCCTATCGGCAACTATATCTGGAATGCCTATCGGCACCTATATTTGAAATGCCTATCGGCTTCTATATCTGAAATGCCTATCGGCACCTATTTTTAAAATGCCAATCGGCAACTATATCTGAAATCCCTATCGGCACCTATATCTGAAATGCCTATCGACACCTATATCTGAAATGCCTATCGACACCTATATCTGAAATGCCTATCGACACCTATATCTGAAATGCCTATCGACACCTATATCTGAAATGCCTATCGACACCTATATCTGAAATGCCTATCGACACCTATATCTGAAATGCCTATCGACACCTATATCTGAAATGCCTATCGACACCTATATCTGAAATGCCTATCGACACCTATATCTGAAATGCCTATCGACACCTATTTTTGAAATGCCTATCGGAAACTACATCTGAAATGCCTATCAGCACCTATATTTGAAATGCCTATCGGCAACCATATCTGGAATGCCTATCGGCACCTATATTTGAAATGCCTATCGGCTTCTATATCTGAAATGCCTATCGGCACCTATTTTTAAAATGCCAATCGGCAACTATATCTGAAATGCCTATCGGCACCTATATCTGAAATGCCTATCGACACCTATATCTGAAACGCCTATCGACACTTATATCTGAAATGCCTATCGACACCTATATCTGAAATGCCTATCGACACCTATATCTGAAATGCCTATCGACACCTATATCTGAAATGCCTATCGACACCTATATCTGAAATGCCTATCGACACCTATTTTTGAAATGCCTATCGGAAACTACATCTGAAATGCCTATCAGCACCTATATTTAAAATGCCTATCGGCAACCATATCTGGAATGCCTATCGGCACCTATATTTGAAATGCCTATCGGCTTCTATATCTGAAATGCCTATCGGCACCTTTTTTTAAAATGCCAATCGGCAACTCTATCTGAAATGCCTATCGGCACCTATATCTGAAATGCCTATCGACACCTATATCTGAAATGCCTATCGACACCTATATCTGAAATGCCTATCGACACCTATATCTGAAATGCCTATCGACACCTATATCTGAAATGCCTATCGACACCTACATCTGAAATGCCTATCGACACCTATATCTGAAATGCCTATCGACACCTATATCTGAAATGCCTATCGACACCTATTTTTGAAATGCCTATCGGAAACTACATCTGAAATGCCTATCAGCACCTATATTTGAAATGCCTATCGGCAACCATATCTGGAATGCCTATCGGCACCTATATTTGAAATGCCTATCGGCTTCTATATCTGAAATGCCTATCGGCACCTATTTTTAAAATGCCAATCGGCAACTATATCTGAAATGCCTATCGGCACCTATATCTGAAATGCCTATCGACACCTATATCTGAAATGCCTATCGACACCTATTTTAGAAATGCCTATCGGAAACTACATCTGAAATGCCTATCAGCACCTATATTTGAAATGCCTATCGGCAACCATATCTGGAATGCCTATCGGCACCTATATTTGAAATGCCTATCGGCTTCTATATCTGAAATGCCTATCGGCACCTATTTTTAAAATGCCAATCGGCAACTATATCTGAAATGCCTATCGGCACCTATATCTGAAATGCCTATCGACACCTATATCTGAAATTGCTATCGACACCTATATCTGAAATGCCTATCGACACCTATATCTGAAATGCCTATCGACACCTATATCTGAAATGCCTATCGACACCTATATCTGAAATGCCTATCGACACCTATATCTGAAATGCCTATCGACACCTATATCTGAAATGCCTATCGACACCTATTTTTGAAATGCCTATCGGAAACTACATCTGAAATGCCTATCAGCACCTATATTTGAAATGCCTATCGGCAACCATATCTGGAATGCCTATCGGCACCTATATTTGAAATGCCTATCGGCTTCTATATCTGAAATGCCTATCGGCACCTATTTTTAAAATGCCAATCGGCAACTATATCTGAAATGCCTATCGGTACCTATATCTGAAATGCCTTTCGACACCTATATCTGAAATGCCTATCGACACCTATATCTGAAATGCCTATCGACACCTATATCTGAAATGCCTATCGACACCTATATCTGAAATGCCTATCGACACCTATATCTGAAATGCCTATCGACACCTATATCTGAAATGCCTATCGACACCTATATCTGAAATGCCTATCGACACCTATATCTGAAATGCCTATCGACACCTATTTTTGAAATGCCTATCGGAAACTACATCTGAAATGCCTATCAGCACCTATATTTGAAATGCCTATCGGCAACCATATCTGGAATGCCTATCGGCACCTATATTTGAAGTGCCTATCGGCTTCTATATCTGAAATGCCTATCGGCACCTATTTTTAAAATGCCAATCGGCAACTATATCTGAAATGCCTATCGGCACTTATATCTGAAATGCCTATCGACACCTATATCTAAAATGCCTATCGACACCTATATCTGAAATGCCTATCGACACCTATATCTGAAATGCCTATCGACACCTATATCTGAAATGCCTATCGACACCTATATCTGAAATGCCTATCGACACCTATATCTGAAATGCCTATCGACACCTATATCTGAAATGCCTATCGACACCTATTTTTGAAATGCCTATCGGAAACTACATCTGAAATGCCTATCAGCACCTATATTTGAAATGCCTATCGGCAACCATATCTGGAATGCCTATCGGCACCTATATTTGAAATGCCTATTGGCTTCTATATCTGAAATGCCTATCGGCACCTATTTTTAAAATGCCAATCGGCAACTATATCTGAAATGCCTATCGGCACCTATATCTGAAATGCCTATCGACACCTATATCTGAAATGCCTATCGACACCTATATCTGAAATGCCTATCGACACCTATATCTGAAATGCCTATCGACACCTATATCTGAAATGCCTATCGACACCTATATCTGAAATGCCTATCGACACCTATATCTGAAATGCCTATCGACACCTTTATCTGAAATGCGTAAAGACACCTATATCTGAAAAGCCTATCGACACCTATTTTTGAAATGCCTATCGGAAACTACATCTGAAATGCCTATCAGCACCTATATTTGAAATGTCTATCGGCAACCATATCTGGAATGCCTATCGGCACCTATATTTGAAATGCCTATCGGCTTCTATATCTGAAATGCCTATCGGCACCTATTTTTAAAATGCTAATCGGCAACTATATCTGAAATGCCTATCGGCACCTATATCTGAAATGCCTATCGACACCTATATCTGAAATGCCTATCGACACCTATATCTGAAATGCCTATCGACACCTATATCTGAAATGCCTATCGACACCTATATCTGAAATGCCTATCGACACCTATATCTGAAATGCCTATCGACACCTATTTTTGAAATGCCTATCGGAAACTACATCTGAAATGCCTATCAGCACCTATATTTGAAATGCCTATCGGCAACCATATCTGGAATGCCTATCGGCACCTATATTTGAAATGCCTATCGGCAACCATATCTGGAATGCCTATCGACACCTATTTTTGAAATGCCTATCGGAAACTACATCTGAAATGCCTATCAGCACCTATATTTGAAATGCCTATCGGCAACCATATCTGGAATGCCTATCGGCACCTATATTTGAAATGCCTATCGGCTTCTATATCTGAAATGCCTATCGGCACCTATTTTTAAAATGCCAATCGGCAACTATATCTGAAATGCCTATCGGCACCTATATCTGAAATGCCTTACGACACCTATATCTGAAATGCCTATCGACACCTATATCTGAAATGCCTATCGACACCTATATCTGAAATGCCTATCGACACCTATATCTGAAATGCCTATCGACACCTATATCTGAAATGCCTATCGACACCTATATCTGAAATGCCTATCGACACCTATATCTGAAATGCCTATCGACACCTATTTTTGAAATGCCTATCGGAAACTACATCTGAAATGCCTATCAGCACCTATATTTGAAATGCCTATCGGCAACCATATCTGGAATGCCTACCGGCACCTATATTTGAAATGCCTATCGGCTTCTATATCTGAAATGCCTATCGGCACCTATTTTTAAAATGCCAATCGGCAACTATATCTGAATACCTATCGGCACCTATATCTGAAATGCCTATCGACACCTATATCTGAAATGCCTATCGACACCTATATCTGAAATGCCTATCGACACCTATATCTGAAATGCCTATCGACACCTATATCTGAAATGCCTATCGACACCTATATCTGAAATGCCTATCGACACCTATATCTGAAATGCCTATCGACACCTATATCTGAAATGCCTATCGACACCTATTTTTGAAATGCCTATCGGAAACTACATCTGAAATGCCTATCAGCACCTATATTTGAAATGCCTATCGGCAACTATATCTGGAATGCCTATCGGCACCTATATTTGAAATGCCTATCGGCTTCTATATCTGAAATGCCTATCGGCACCTATTTTTAAAATGCCAATCGGCAACTATATCTGAAATCCCTATCGGCACCTATATCTGAAATGCCTATCGACACCTATATCTGAAATGCCTATCGACACCTATATCTGAAATGCCTATCGACACCTATATCTGAAATGCCTATCGACACCTATATCTGAAATGCCTATCGACACCTATATCTGAAATGCCTATCGACACCTATATCTGAAATGCCTATCGACACCTATATCTGAAATGCCTATCGACACCTATATCTGAAATGCCTATCGACACCTATTTTTGAAATGCCTATCGGAAACTACATCTGAAATGCCTATCAGCACCTATATTTAAAAGGCCTATCGGCAACCATATCTGGAATGCCTATCGGCACCTATATTTGAAATGCCTATCGGCTTCTATATCTGAAATGCCTATCGGCACTATTTTTAAAATGCCAATCGGCAACTATATCTGAAATGCCTATCGGCACCTATATCTGAAATGCCTATCGACACCTATATCTGAAATGCCTATCGACACCTATATCTGAAATGCCTATCGACACCTATATCTGAAATGCCTATCGACACCTATATCTGAAATGCCTATCGACACCTATATCTGAAATGCCTATCGACACCTATATCTGAAATGCCTATCGACACCTATATCTGAAATGCCTATCGACACCTATATCTGAAATGCCTATCGACACCTATTTTAGAAATGCCTATCGGAAACTGCATCTGAAATGCCTATCAGCACCTATATTTGAAATGCCTATCGGCAACCATATCTGGAATGCCTATCGGCACCTATATTTGAAATGCCGATCGGCTTCTATATCTGAAATGCCTATCGGCACCTATTTTTAAAATGCCAATCGGCAACTATATCTGAAATGCCTATCGGCAACTATATCTGAAATGCCTATCGACACCTATATCTGAAATGCCTATCGACACCTATATCTGAAATGCCTATCGACACCTATATCTAAAATGCCTATCGACAACTATATCTGAAATGCCCATCGACACCTATATCTGAAATGCCTATCGACACCTATATCTGAAATGCCTATCGACACCTATATCTGAAATGCCTATCGACACCTATTTTTGAAATGCCTATCGGAAACTACATCTGAAATGCCTATCAGCACCTATATTTGAAATGCCTATCGGCAACCATATCTGGGATGCCTATCGGCACCTATATTTGAAATGCCTATCGGCTTCTATATCTGAAATGCCTATCGGCACCTATTTTTAAAATGCCAATCGGCAACTATATCTAAAATGCCTATCGGCACCTATATCTGAAATGCCTATCGACACCTATATCTGAAATGCCTATCGACACCTATATCTGAAATGCCTATCGACACCTATATCTGAAATGCCTATCGACACCTATATCTGAAGTGCCTATCGACACCTATATCTGAAATGCCTATCGACACCTATATCTGAAATGCCTATCGACACCTATATCTGAAATCCTTATCGACACCTATATCTGAAATGCATATCGACACCTATTTTTTAAATGCCTATCGGAAACTACATCTGAAATGCCTATCAGCACCTATATTTGAAATGCCTATCGGCAACCATATCTGGAATGCCTATCGGCACCTATATTTGAAATGCCTATCGGCTTCTATATCTGAAATGCCTATCGGCACCTATTTTTAAAATGCAAAACGGCAACTATATCTGAAATGCCTATCGGCACCTATATCTGAAATGCCTATCGACACCTATATCTGAAATGCCTATCGACACCTATACCTGAAATGCCTATCGACACCTATATCTGAAATGCCTATCGACACCTATATCTGAAATGCCTATCGACACCTATATCTGAAATGCCTATCGACACCTATTTTTGAAATGCCTATCGGAAACTACATCTGAAATGCCTATCAGCACCTATATTTGAAATGCCTATCGGCAACCATATCTGGAATGCCTATCGGCACCTATATTTGAAATGCCTATCGGCTTCTATATTTGAAATGCCTATTGGCACCTATTTTTAAAATGCCAATCGGCAACTATATCTGAAATGCCTATCGGCACCTATATCTGAAATGCCTATCGACACCTATATCTGAAATGCCTATCGACACCTATATCTGAAATGCCTATCGACACCTATATCTAAAATGCCTATCGACACCTATATCTGAAATGCCTATCGACACCTATATCTGAAATGCCTATCGACTCCTATATCTGAAATGCCTATCGACACCTATATCTGAAATGCCTATCGACACCTATTTTTGAAATGCCTATCGGAAACTACATCTGAAATGCCTATCAGCACCTATATTTGAAATGCCTATCGGCAACCATATCTGGGATGCCTATCGGCACCTATATTTGAAATGCCTATCGGCTTCTATATCTGAAATGCCTATCGGCACCTATTTTTAAAATGCCAATCGGCAACAATATCTGAAATGCCTATCGGCACCTATATCTGAAATGCCTATCGACACCTATATCTGAAATGCCTATCGACACCTATATCTGAAATGCCTATCGACACCTATATCTGAAATGCCTATCGACACTTATATCTGAAATACCTATCGACACCTATATCTGAAATGCCTATCGACACCTATATCTGAAATGCCTATCGACACCTATATCTGAAATCACTATCGACACCTATATCTGAAATGCCTATCGACACCTATTTTTGAAATGCCTATCGGAAACTACATCTGAAATGCCTATCAGCACCTATATTTGAAATGCCTATCGGCAACCATATCTGGAATGCCTATCGGCACCTATATTTGAAATGCCTATCGGCTTCTATATCTGAAATGCCTATCGGCACCTATTTTTAAAATGCCAATCGGCAACTATATCTGAAATGCCTATAGGCACCTATATCTGAAATGCCTATCGACACCTATATCTGAAATGCCTATCGACACCTATTTTTGAAATGCCTATCGGAAACTACATCTGAAATGCCTATCAGCACCTATATTTGAAATGCCTATCGGCAACCATATCTGGAATGCCTTTCGTCACCTATATTTGAAATGCCTATCGGCTTCTATATCTGAAATGCCTATCGGCACCTATTTTTAAAATGCCAATCGGCAACTATATCTGAAATGCCTATCGGCACCTATATCTGAAATGCCTTACGACACCTATATCTGAAATGCCTATCGACACCTATATCTGAAATGCCTATCGACACCTATACCTGAAATGCCTATCGACACCTATATCTGAAATGCCTATCGACACCTATTTTTGAAATGCCTATCGGAAACTACATCTGAAATGCCTATCAGCACCTATATTTGAAATGCCTATCGGCAACCATATCTTGAATGCCTATCGGCACCTATATTTGAAATGCCTATCGGCTTCTATATCTGAAATGCCTATCGGCACCTATTTTTAAAATGCCAATCGGCAACTATATCTGAATACCTATCGGCACCTATATCTGAAATGCCTATCGACACCTATATCTGAAATGCCTATCGACACCTATATCTGAAATGCCTATCGACACCTATATCTGAAATGCCTATCGACACCTATATCTGAAATGCCTATCGACACCTATATCTGAAATGCCTATCGACACCTATATCTGAAATGCCTATCGACACCTATATCTGAAATGCCTATCGACACCTATTTTTGAAATGCCTATCGGAAACTACATCTGAAATGCCTATCAGCACCTATATTTGAAATGCCTATCGGCAACTATATCTGGAATGCCTATCGGCACCTATATTTGAAATGCCTATCGGCTTCTATATCTGAAATGCCTATCGGCACTATTTTTAAAATGCCAATCGGCAACTATATCTGAAATGCCTATCGGCACCTATATCTGAAATGCCTATCGACACCTATATCTGAAATGCCTATCGACACCTATATCTGAAATGCCTATCGACACCTATATCTGAAATGCCTATCGACACCTATATCTGAAATGCCTATCGACACCTATATCTGAAATGCCTATCGACACCTATATCTGAAATGCCTATCGACACCTATATCTGAAATGCCTATCGACACCTATTTTTGAAATGCCTATCGGAAACTACATCTGAAATGCCTATCAGCACCTATATTTGAAATGCCTATCGGCAACCATATCTGGAATGCCTATCGGCACCTATATTTGTAATGCCTATCGGCTTCTATATCTGAAATGCCTATCGACACCTATATCTGAAATGCCTATCGACACCTATATCTGAAATGCCTATCGACACCTCTATCTGAAATGCCTATCGACACCTATATCTGAAATGCCTATCGACACCTATATCTGAAATGCCTATCGACACCTATATCTGAAATGCCTATCGACACCTCTATCTGAAATGCCTATCGACACCTATATCTAAAATGCCTATCGACACCTATATCTGAAATGCCTATCGACACCTATATCTGAAATGCCTATCGACACCTATTTTTGAAATGCCTATCGGAAACTACATCTGAAATGCCTATCAGCACCTGTATTTGAAATGCCTATCGGCAACCATATCTGGAATGCCTATCGGCACCTATATTTGAAATGCCTATCGGCTTCTATATCTGAAATGCCTATCGGCACCTATTTTTAAAATGCCAATCGGCAACTATATCTGAAATCCCTATCGGCACCTATATCTGAAATGCCTATCGACACCTATATCTGAAATGCCTATCGACACCTATATCTGAAATGCCTATCGACACCTATTTCTGAAATGCCTATCGACACCTATATCTGAAATGCCTATCGACACCTATATCTGAAATGCCTATCGACACTTATATCTGAAATGCCTATCGACACCTATATCTGAAATGCCTATCGACACCTATATCTGAAATGCCTATCGACACCTATTTTTGAAATGCCTATCGGAAACTACATCTGAAATGCCTATCAGCACCTATATTTGAAATGCCTATCGGCAACCATATCTGGAATGCCTATCGGCACCTATATTTGAAATGCCTATCGGCTTCTATATCTGAAATGCCTATCGGCACCTATTTTTAAAATGCCAATCGGCAACTATAACTGAAATGCCTATCGGCACCTATATCTGAAATGCCTATCGACACCTATATCTGAAATGCCTATCGACACCTATATCTGAAATGCCTATCGACACCTATATCTGAAATGCTTATCGACACCTATATCTAAAATGCCTATCGACACCTATATCTGAAATGCCTATCGACACCTATATCTGAAATGCCTATCGACACCTATATCTGAAATGCCTATCGACACCTATTTTTGAAATGCCTATCGGAAACTACATCTGAAATGCCTATCAGCACCTATATTTGAAATGCCTATCGGCAACCATATCTGGAATGCCTATCGGCACCTATATATGAAATGCCTATCGGCTTCTATATCTGAAATGCCTATCGGCACCTATTTTTAAAATGCCAGTCGGCAACTATATCTGAAATGCCTATCGGCACCTATATCTGAAATGCCTATCGACACCTATATCTAAAATGCCTATCGACACCTATATCTGAAATGCCTATCGACACCTATATCTGAAATGCCTATCGACACCTATATCTGAAATGCCTATCGACACCTATATCTGAAAGGCCTATCGACACCTATATCTGAAATGCCTATCGACACCTATATCTAAAATGCCTATCGACACCTATATCTGAAATGCCTATCGACACCTATTTTTGAAATGCCTATCGGAAACTACATCTGAAATGCCTATCGACACCTATTTTTGAAATGCCTATCGGAAACTACATCTGAAATGCCTATCAGCACCTTTATTTGAAATGCCTATCGGCAACCATATCTGGAATGCCTATCGGCACCTATATTTGAAATGCCTATCGGCTTCTATATCTGAAATGCCTATCGGCACCTATTTTTAAAATGCCAATCGGCAACTATATCTGAAATGCCTATCGGCACCTATATCTGAAATGCCTATCGACACCTATATCTGAAATGCCTATCGACACCTATATCTGAAATGCCTATCGACACCTATATCTGAAATGCCTATCGACACCTATATCTGAAATGCCTATCGACACCTATATCTGAAATGCCTATCGACACCTATATCTGAAATGCCTATCGACACCTTTATCTGAAATGCCTATCGACACCTATATCTGAAAAGCCTATCGACACCTATTTTTGAAATGCCTATCGGAAACTACATCTGAAATGCCTATCAGCACCTATATTTGAAATGTCTATCGGCAACCATATCTGGAATGCCTATCGGCACCTATATTTGAAATGCCTATCGGCTTCTATATCTGAAATGCCTATCGGCACCTATTTTTAAAATGCTAATCGGCAACTATATCTGAAATGCCTATCGGCACCTATATCTGAAATGCCTATCGACACCTATATCTGAAATGCCTATCGACACCTATATCTGAAATGCCTATCGACACCTATATCTGAAATGCCTATCGACACCTATATCTGAAATGCCTATCGACACCTATATCTGAAATGCCTATCGACACCTATTTTTGAAATGCCTATCGGAAACTACATCTGAAATGCCTATCAGCACCTATATTTGAAATGCCTATCGGCAACCATATCTGGAATGCCTATCGGCACCTATATTTGAAATGCCTATCGGCTTCTATATCTGAAATGCCTATCGGCACCTATTTTTAAAATGCCAATCGGCAACTATATCTGAAATGCCTATCGGCACCTATATCTGAAATGCCTATCGACACCTATATCTGAAATGCCTATCGACACCTATATCTGAAATTCCTATCGACACCTATATCTGAAATGCCTATCGACACCTATATCTGAAATGCCTATCGACACCTATATCTGAAAAGCCTATCGACACCTATATCTGAAATGCCTATCGACACCTATATCTGAATTGCCTATCGACACCTATTTTTGAAATGCCTATCGAAAACTACATCTGAAATGCTAATCAGCACCTATATTTGAAATGCCTATCGGCAACCATATCTGGAATGCCTATCGGCACCTATATTTTAAATGCCTATCGGCTTCTATATCTGAAATGCCTATCGGCACCTTTTTTTAAAATGCCAATCGGCAACTATATCTGAAATGCCTATCGACACCTATATCTGAAATGCCTATCGACACCTATATCTGAAATGCCTATCGACACCTATATCTGAAATGCCTATCGACACCTATATCTGAAATGCCTATCGACACCTATATCTGAAATGCCTATCGACACCTATTTTTGAAATGCCTATCGGAAACTACATCTGAAATGCCTATCAGCACCTATATTTGAAATGCCTATCGGCAACTATAT
Organism: Venustoraphidia nigricollis; assembly: GCA_034508555.1. NCBI lineage: Eukaryota > Metazoa > Arthropoda > Insecta > Raphidioptera > Raphidiidae > Venustoraphidia > Venustoraphidia nigricollis. Next base: position 58,759 of record JAVRKA010000647.1, read on the forward strand.
CTGGAATGCCTATCGGCACCTATATTTGAAATGCCTATCGGCTTCTATATCTGAAATGCCTATCGGCACCTATTTTTAAAATGCCAATCGGCAACTATATCTGAAATCCCTATCGGCACCTATATCTGAAATGCCTATCGACACCTATATCTGAAATGCCTATCGACACCTATATCTGAAATGCCTATCGACACCTATATCTGAAATGCCTATCGACACCTATATCTGAAATGCCTATCGACACCTATATCTGAAATGCCTATCGACACCTATATCTGAAATGCCTATCGACACCTATATCTGAAATCCCTATCGACACCTATATCTGAAATGCCTATCGACACCTATTTTTTAAATGCCTATCGGAAACTACATCTGAAATGCCTATCAGCACCTATATTTGAAATGCCTATCGGCAACCATATCTGGAATGCCTATCGGCACCTATATTTGAAAGGCCTATCGGCTTCTATATCTGAAATGCCAATCGGCACCTATTTTTAAAATGCCAATCGGCAACTATATCTGAAATGCCTATCGGCACCTATATCTGAAATGCCTATCGACACCTATATCTGAAATGCCTATCGACACCTATTTTTGAAATGCCTATCGGAAACTACATCTGAAATGCCTATCAGCACCTATATTTGAAATGCCTATCGGCAACCATATCTGGAATGCCTATCGGCACCTATATTTGAAATGCCTATCGGCTTCTATATCTGAAATACCTATCGGCACCTATTTTTAAAATGCCAATCGGCAAATATGTCTGAATTGCCTATCGGCACCTATATCTGAAATGCCTTACGACACCTATATCTGAAATGCCTATCGACACCTATATCTGAAATGCCTATCGACACCTATATCTGAAATGCCTATCGACCCCTATTTTTGTAATGCATATCGGAAACTACATCTGAAATGCCTATCAGCACCTATATTTGAAATGCCTATCGGCAACCATTTCTGGAATGCCTATCGGCACCTATATTTGAAATGCCTATCGGCTTCTATATCTGAAATGCCTATCGGCACCTATTTTTAAAATGCCAATCGGCCACTATATCTGAAATGCCTATCGGCACCTATATCTGAAATGCCTATCGACACCTATATCTGAAATGCCTATCGACACCTATATCTGAAATGCCTATCGACACCTATATCTGAAATGCCTATCGACACCTATATCTGAAATGCCTATCGACACCTATATCTGAAATGCCTATCGACACCTATATCTGAAATGCCTATCGACACCTATATCTGAAATGCCTATCGACACCTATTTTTGAAATGCCTATCGGAAACTACATCTGAAATGCCTATCAGCACTCATATTTAAAATGCCTATCGGCAACCATATCTGGAATGCCTATCGGCACCTATATTTGAAATGCCTATCGGCTTCTATATCTGAAATGCCTATCGGCACCTATTTTTAAAATGCCAATCGGCAACTATATCTGAAATGCCTATCGGCACCTATATCTGAAATGCCTATCGACACCTATATCTGAAATGCCTATCGACACCTATATCTGAAATGCCTATCGACACCTATATCTGAAAAGCCCATCGACACCTATATCTGAAATGCCTATCGACACCTATATCTGAAATGCCTATCGACACCTATATCTGAAATGCCTATCGACACGTATATCTGAAATGCCTATCGACACCTATTTTTGAAATGCCTATCGGAAACTACATCTGAAATGCCTATCAGCACCTATATTTGAAATGCCTATCGGCAACCATATCTGGAATGCCTATCGGCACCTATATATGAAATGCCTATCGGCTTCTATATCTGAAATACCTATCGGCACCTATTTTTAAGATGCCAATCGGCAAATATATCTGAAATGTCTATCGGCACCTATATCTGAAATGCCTATCGACACCTATATCTAAAATGCCTATCGACACCTATATCTGAAATGCCTATCGACACCTATATCTGAAATGCCTATCGACACCTATATCTGAAATGCCTATCGACACCTATATCTGAAATGCCTATCGACACCTATTTTTGAAATGCCTATCGGAAACTACATCTGAAATGCCTATCAGCACCTATATTTGAAATGCCTATCGGCAACCATATCTGGAATGCCTATCGGCACCTATATTTGAAATGCCTATCGGCTTCTATATCTGAAATGCCTATCGGCACCTATTTTTAAAATGCCAATCGGCAACTATATCTGAAATGCCTATCGGCACCTATATCTGAAATGCCTATCGACACCTATATCTGAAATGCCTATCGACACCTATATCTGAAATGCCTATCGACACCTATATCTGAAATGCCTATCGACACCTATATCTGAAATGCCTATCGACACCTATATCTGAAATGCCTATCGACACCTATATCTGAAATGCCTATCGACACCTATATCTGAAATGCCTATCGGCACCTATTTTTAAAATGCCAATCGGCAACTATATCTGAATACCTATCGGCACCTATATCTGAAATGCCTATCGACACCTATATCTGAAATGCCTATCGACACCTATATCTGAAATGCCTATCGACACCTATATCTGAAATGCCTATCGACACCTATATCTGAAATGCCTATCGACACCTATATCTGAAATGCCTATCGACACCTATATCTGAAATGCCTATCGACACCTATATCTGAAATGCCTATCGACACCTATTTTTGAAATGCCTATCGGAAACTACATCTGAAATGCCTATCAGCACCTATATTTGAAATGCCTATCGGCAACTATATCTGGAATGCCTATCGGCACCTATATTTGAAATGCCTATCGGCTTCTATATCTGAAATGCCTATCGGCACCTATTTTTAAAATGCCAATCGGCAACTATATCTGAAATCCCTATCGGCACCTATATCTGAAATGCCTATCGACACCTATATCTGAAATGCCTATCGACACCTATATCTGAAATGCCTATCGACACCTATATCTGAAATGCCTATCGACACCTATATCTGAAATGCCTATCGACACCTATATCTGAAATGCCTATCGACACCTATATCTGAAATGCCTATCGACACCTATATCTGAAATGCCTATCGACACCTATATCTGAAATGCCTATCGACACCTATTTTTGAAATGCCTATCGGAAACTACATCTGAAATGCCTATCAGCACCTATATTTAAAATGCCTATCGGCAACCATATCTGGAATGCCTATCGGCACCTATATTTGAAATGCCTATCGGCTTCTATATCTGAAATGCCTATCGGCACTATTTTTAAAATGCCAATCGGCAACTATATCTGAAATGCCTATCGGCACCTATATCTGAAATGCCTATCGACACCTATATCTGAAATGCCTATCGACACCTATATCTGAAATGCCTATCGACACCTATATCTGAAATGCCTATCGACACCTATATCTGAAATGCCTATCGACACCTTTATCTGAAATGTCTATCGACACCTATATCTGAAATGCCTATCGACACCTATATCTGAAATGCCTATCGACACCTATTTTTGAAATGCCTATCGGAAACTACATCTGAAATGCCTATCAGCACCTATATTTGAAATGCCTATCGGCAACCATATCTGGAATGCCTATCGGCACCTATATTTGAAATGCCTATCGGCTTCTATATCTGAAATGCCTATCGACACCTATATCTGAAATGCCTATCGACACCTATATCTGAAATGCCTATCGACACCTCTATCTGAAATGCCTATCGACACCTATATCTGAAATGCCTATCGACACCTATATCTGAAATGCCTATCGACACCTATATCTGAAATGCCTATCGACACCTATATCTGAAATGCCTATCGACACCTATATCTAAAATGCCTATCGACATCTATATCTGAAATGCCTATCGACACCTATATCTGAAATGCCTATCGACACCTATTTTTGAAATGCCTATCGAAAACTACATCTGAAATGCCTATCAGCACCTATATTTGAAATGCCTATCGGCAACCATATCTGGAATGCCTATCGGCACCTATATTTGAAATGCCTATCGGCTTTTATATCTGAAATGCCTATCGGCACCTATTTTTAAAATGCCAATCGGCAACTATATCTGAAATCCCTATCGGCACCTATATCTGAAATGCCTATCGACACCTATATCTGAAATGCCTATCGACACCTATATCTGAAATGCCTATCGACACCTATTTCTGAAATGCCTATCGACACCTATATCTGAAATGCCTATCGACACCTATATCTGAAATGCCTATCGACACCTATATCTGAAATGCCTATCGACACCTATATCTGAAATGCCTATCGACACCTATATCTGAAATGCCTATCGACACCTATTTTTGAAATGCCTATCGGAAACTACATCTGAAATGCCTATCAGCACCTATATTTGAAATGCCTATCGGCAAACATATCTGGAATGCCTATCGGCACCTATATTTGAAATGCCTATCGGCTTCTATATCTGAAATGCCTATCGGCACCTATTTTTAAAATGCCAATCGGCAACTATATCTGAAATGCCTATCGGCACCTATATCTGAAATGCCTATTGACACCTATATCTGAAATGCCTATCGACACCTATATCTGAAATGCCTATCGACACCTATATCTGAAATGCCTATCGACACCTATATCTGAAATGCCTATCGACACCTATATCTGAAATGCCTATCGACACCTATATCTGAAATGCCTATCGACACCTATATCTGAAATGCCTATCGACACCTATTTTTGAAATGCCTATCGGAAACTACATCTGAAATGCCTATCAGCACCTATATTTGAAATGCCTATCGGCAACCATATCTGGAATGCCTATCGGCACCTATATTTGAAGTGCCTATCGGCTTCTATATCTGAAATGCCTATCGGCACCTATTTTTAAAATGCCAATCGGCAACTATATCTGAAATGCCTATCGGCACTTATATCTGAAATGCCTATCGACACCTATATCTAAAATGCCTATCGACACCTATATCTGAAATGCCTATCGACACCTATATCTGAAATGCCTATCGACACCTATATCTGAAATGCCTATCGACACCTATATCTGAAATGCCTATCGACACCTATATCTGAAATGCCTATCGACACCTATATCTGAAATGCCTATCGACACCTATATCTGAAAGGCCTATCGACACCTATATCTGAAATGCCTATCGACACCTATATCTGAAATGCCTATCGACACCTATATCTGAAATGCCTATCGACACCTATTTTTGAAATGCCTATCGGAAACTACATCTGAAATGCCTATCAGCACCTATATTTGAAATGCCTATCGGCAACCATATCTGGAATGCCTATCGGCACCTATATTTGAAATGCCTATCGGCTTCTATATCTGAAATGCCTATCGGCACCTATTTTTAAAATGCCAATCGGCAACTAAATCTGAAATGCCTATCGGCACCTATATCTGAAATGCCTATCGACACCTATATCTGAAACGCCTATCGACACCTATATCTGAAATGCCTATCGACACCTATATCTGAAATGCCTATCGACACCTATATCTGAAATGCCTATCGACACCTATATCTGAAATGCCTATCGACACCTATATCTGAAATGCCTATCGACACCTATTTTTGAAATGCCTATCGGAAACTACATCTGAAATGCCTATCAGCACCTATATTTGAAATGCCTATCGGCAACCATATCTGGAATGCCTATCGGCACCTATATTTGAAATGCCTATCGGCTTCTATATCTGAAATGCCTATCGGCACCTTTTTTTAAAATGCCAATCGGCAACTCTATCTGAAATGCCTATCGGCACCTATATCTGAAATGCCTATCGACACCTATATCTGAAATGCCTATCGACACCTATATCTGAAATGCCTATCGACACCTATATCTGAAATGCCTATCGACACCTATATCTGAAATGCCTATCGACACCTATATCTGAAATGCCTATCGACACCTATATCTGAAATGCCTATCGACACCTATATCTGAAATGCCTATCGACACCTATTTTTGAAATGCCTATCGGAAACTACATCTGAAATGCCTATCAGCACCTATATTTGAAATGCCTATCGGCAACCATATCTGGAATGCCTATCGGCACCTATATTTGAAATGCCTATCGGCTTCTATATCTGAAATGCCTATCGGCACCTATTTTTAAAATGCCAATCGGCAACTATATCTGAAATGCCTATCGGCACCTATATCTGAAATGCCTATCGACACCTATATCTGAAATGCCTATCGACACCTATTTTAGAAATGCCTATCGGAAACTACATCTGAAATGCCTATCAGCACCTATATTTGAAATGCCTATCGGCAACCATATCTGGAATGCCTATCGGCACCTATATTTGAAATGCCTATCGGCTTCTATATCTGAAATGCCTATCGGCACCTATTTTTAAAATGCCAATCGGCAACTATATCTGAAATGCCTATCGGCACCTATATCTGAAATGCCTATCGACACCTATATCTGAAATTGCTATCGACACCTATATCTGAAATGCCTATCGACACCTATATCTGAAATGCCTATCGACACCTATATCTGAAATGCCTATCGACACCTATATCTGAAATGCCTATCGACACCTATATCTGAAATGCCTATCGACACCTATATCTGAAATGCCTATCGACACCTATTTTTGAAATGCCTATCGGAAACTACATCTGAAATGCCTATCAGCACCTATATTTGAAATGCCTATCGGCAACCATATCTGGAATGCCTATCGGCACCTATATTTGAAATGCCTATCGGCTTCTATATCTGAAATGCCTATCGGCACCTATTTTTAAATTGCCAATCGGCAACTATATCTGAAATGCCTATCGGTACCTATATCTGAAATGCCTTTCGACACCTATATCTGAAATGCCTATCGACACCTATATCTGAAATGCCTATCGACACCTATATCTGAAATGCCTATCGACACCTATATCTGAAATGCCTATCGACACCTATATCTGAAATGCCTATCGACACCTATATCTGAAATGCCTATCGACACCTATATCTGAAATGCCTATCGACACCTATATCTGAAATGCCTATCGACACCTATTTTTGAAATGCCTATCGGAAACTACATCTGAAATGCCTATCAGCACCTATATTTGAAATGCCTATCGGCAACCATATCTGGAATGCCTATCGGCACCTATATTTGAAGTGCCTATCGGCTTCTATATCTGAAATGCCTATCGGCACCTATTTTTAAAATGCCAATCGGCAACTATATCTGAAATGCCTATCGGCACTTATATCTGAAATGCCTATCGACACCTATATCTAAAATGCCTATCGACACCTATATCTGAAATGCCTATCGACACCTATATCTGAAATGCCTATCGACACCTATATCTGAAATGCCTATCGACACCTATATCTGAAATGCCTATCGACACCTATATCTGAAATGCCTATCGACACCTATATCTGAAATGCCTATCGACACCTATTTTTGAAATGCCTATCGGAAACTACATCTGAAATGCCTATCAGCACCTATATTTGAAATGCCTATCGGCAACCATATCTGGAATGCCTATCGGCACCTATATTTGAAGTGCCTATCGGCTTCTATATCTGAAATGCCTATCGGCACCTATTTTTAAAATGCCAATCGGCAACTATATCTGAAATGCCTATCGGCACTTATATCTGAAATGCCTATCGACACCTATATCTAAAATGCCTATCGACACCTATATCTGAAATGCCTATCGACACCTATATCTGAAATGCCTATCGACACCTATATCTGAAATGCCAATCGGCAACTATATCTGAAATGCCTATCGGCACCTATATCTGAAATGCCTATCGACACCTATATCTGAAATGCCTATCGACACCTATATCTGAAATTCCTATCGACACCTATATCTGAAATGCCTATCGACACCTATATCTGAAATGCCTATCGACACCTATATCTGAAAAGCCTATCGACACCTATATCTGAAATGCCTATCGACACCTATATCTGAATTGCCTATCGACACCTATTTTTGAAATGCCTATCGAAAACTACATCTGAAATGCTAATCAGCACCTATATTTGAAATGCCTATCGGCAACCATATCTGGAATGCCTATCGGCACCTATATTTTAAATGCCTATCGGCTTCTATATCTGAAATGCCTATCGGCACCTTTTTTTAAAATGCCAATCGGCAACTATATCTGAAATGCCTATCGGCACCTATATCTGAAATGCCTATCGACACCTATATCTGAAATGCCTATCGACACCTATATCTGAAATGCCTATCAACACCTATATCTGAAATGCCTATCGACACCTATATCTGAAATGCCTATCGACACCTATATCTGAAATGCTTATCGACACCTATATCTGAAATGCCTATCGACACCTATATCAGAAATGCCTATCGACACGTATTTTTGAAATGCCTATCTGGAAACTACATCTGAAATGCCTATCAGCACTCATATTTAAAATGCCTATCGGCAACCATATCTGGAATGCCTATCGGCACCTATATTTGAAATGCCTATCGGCTTCTATATCTGAAATGCCTATCGGCACCTATTTTTAAAATGCCAATCGGCAACTATATCTGAAATGCCTATCGACACCTATATCTGAAATGCCTATCGACACCTATATCTGAAATGCCTATCGACACCTATATCTGAAAAGCCTATCGACACCTATATCTGAAATGCCTATCGACACCTATATCTGAAATGCCTATCGACACCTATATCTGAAATGCCTATCGACACGTATATCTGAAATGCCTATCGACACCTATTTTTGAAATGCCTATCGGAAACTACATCTGAAATGCCTATCAGCACCTATATTTGAAATGCCTATCGGCAACCATATCTGGAATGCCTATCGGCACCTATATTTGAAACGCCTATCGGCTTCTATATCTGAAATACCTATCGGCACCTATTTTTAAGATGCCAATCGGCAACTATATCTGAAATGTCTATCGGCACCTATATCTGAAATGCCTATCGACACCTATATCTAAAATGCCTATCGACACCTATATCTGAAATGCCTATCGACACCTATATCTGAAATGCCTATCGACACCTATATCTGAAATGCCTATCGACACCTATATCTGAAATGCCTATCGACACCTATTTTTGAAATGCCTATCGGAAACTACATCTGAAATGCCTATCAGCACCTATATTTGAAATGCCTATCGGCAACCATATCTGGAATGCCTATCGGCACCTATATTTGAAATGCCTATCGGCTTCTATATCTGAAATGCCTGTCGGCACCTATTTTTAAAATGCCAATCGGCAACTATATCTGAAATGCCTATCGGCACCTATATCTGAAATGCCTATCGACACCTATATCTGAAATGCCTATCGACACCTATATCTGAAATGCCTATCGACACCTATATCTGAAATGCCTATCGACACCTATTTTTGATATGCCTATCGGAAACTACATCTGAAATGCCTATCAGCACCTATATTTGAAATGCCTATCGGCAACCATATCTGGAATGCCTATCGGCACCTATATTTGAAATGCCTATCGGCTTCTATATCTGAAATGCCTATCGGACCTATTTTTAAAATGCCAATCGGCAACTATATCTGAAATGCCTATTGGCACCTATATCTGAAATGCCTATCGACACCTATATCTGAAATGCCTATCGACACCTATATCTGAAATGCCTATCGACACCTATATCTGAAATGCCTATCGACACCTATATCTGAAATGCCTATCGACACCTATATCTGAAATGCCTATCGACAATTATATCTGAAATGCCTATCGACACCTATATCTGAAATGCCTATCGACACCTATTTTTGAAATGCCTATCGGAAACTACATCTGAAATGCCTATCAGCACCTATATTTGAAATGCCTATCGGCAACCATATCTGGAATGCCTATCGGCACCTATATTTGAAATGCCTATCGGCTTCTATATCTGAAATGCCTATCGGCACCTATTTTTAAAATGCCAATCGGCAACTATATCTGAAATGCCTATCGGCACCTATATCTGAAATGCCTATCGACACCTATATCTGAAATGCCTATCGACAACTATATCTGAAATGCCTATCGACACCTATATCTGAAATGCCTATCGACACCTATATCTGAAATGCCTATCGACACCTATATCTGAAATGCCTATCGACACCTATATCTGAAATGCCTATCGACACCTATATCTGAAATGCCTATCGACACCTATATCTGAAATGCCTATCGACACCTATTTTTGAAATGCCTATCGGAAACTACATCTGAAATGCCTATCAGCACCTATATTTGAAATGCCTATCGGCAACCATATCTGGAATGCCTATCGGCACCTATATTCGAAATGCCTATCGGCTTCTATATCTGAAATGCCTATCGGCACCTATTTTTAAAATGCCATTCGGCAACTATATCTGAAATGCCTATCGGCACCTATATCTGAAATGCCTATCGACACCTATATCTGAAATTCCTATCGACACCTATATCTGAAATGCCTATCGACACCTATATCTGAAATGCCTATCGACACCTATATCTGAAATGCCTATCGACACCTATATCTGAAATGCCTATCGACACCTATATCTGAAATGCCTATCGACACCTATATCTAAAATGCCTATCGACACCTATTTTTGAAATGCCTATCGGAAACTACATCTGAAATGCCTATCAGCACCTATATTTGAAATGCCTATCGGCAACCATATCTGGAATGCCTATCGGCACCTATATTTGAAATGCCTATCGGCTTCTATATCTGAAATGCCTAACGGCACCTATTTTTAAAATGCCAATCGGCAACTATATCTGAAATGCCTATCGGCACCTATATCTGAAATGCCTATCGACACCTATATCTGAAATGCCTATCGACACTTATATCTGAAATGCCTATCGACACCTATATCTGAAATGCCTATCGACACCTATATCTGAAATGCCTATCGACACCTATATCTGAAATGCCTATCGACACCTATATCAGAAATGCCTATCGACACCTTTATCTGAAAAGCCTATCGACACCTATATCTGAAATGCCTATCGACACCTATTTTTGAAATGCCTATCGGAAACTACATCTGAAATGCCTATCAGCACCTATATCTGAAATGCCTATCGACACCTATATCTGAAATGCCTATCGACACCTATATCTAAAATGCCTATCGACACCTATTTTTGAAATGCCTATCGGAAACTACATCTGAAATGCCTATCAGCACCTATATTTGAAATGCCTATCGGCAACCATATCTGGAATGCCTATCGGCACCTATATTTGAAATGCCTATCGGCTTCTATATCTGAAATGCCTATCGGCACCTATTTTTAAAATGCCAATCGGCAACTATATCTGAAATGCCTATCGGCACCTATATCTGAAATGCCTATCGACACCTATATCTGAAATGCCTATCGACACTTATATCTGAAATGCCTATCGACACCTATATCTGAAATGCCTATCGACACCTATTTTTGAAATGCCTATCGGAAACTACATCTGAAATGCCTATCAGCACCTATATTTGAAATGCCTATCGACACCTATATCTGAAATGCCTATCGACACCTATATCTGAAATGCCTATCGACACCTATATCTAAAAATGCCTATCGACA